>VWZD01007169.1:1151970-1184160 GCA_013396695.1 Sakesphorus luctuosus | reverse complement strand
TCCATCCATCCATCCATCCATCCACTCAGCCTGGCCTGTGCCATGGTAAAGGAGCTCTGCCAGGGGTGGGACAGGGCCTGGGGCTGGGCTGTGCCAGCAGCTGCAGTGGGTGGGTGGTGGTGATACCTGGGCAGCATCACTGAGTGCAGGATGGAAAGAGTTGGTGGGGCTGTGCTGGTCGTTAATCCAGCTGTGACACCTGTTACTGGGCATCCCTTCTCCTTGGCACTGGCACAGCTGGGCACCCTCCCAGGCAATCCCTGGGCAGCTCCTTCGCTGTTGGTTGTTGTAGCTCAAATAGAACTAAAGCAGCGTCCCCTCCCTTGGGCCTTGGCTGGGCACTGTGATGTGGGGTCAGGGCTGTTGGAACTGCACTTTCATACAAGTCCTGGAAAAGTGACAGGAGTGATTTCCTATTTTCATTTAGGTAATAAATAACCCCAGCAATGGAAGGATTTGCCTGCCTTGGTCTACCAGCATGAATTAAAACATTCAATTACACCAGTGGGGAAAGTTTAAATATTTACTTATTCTTGAGGGGATTATAAATGAACCTGAAGGACCTCCATAAACCTTTGCCAAGACATTGACAAAAACCTTTAATCCAGACCTTAATTAATCCAGGGAAAGCAGCACAGGGGCCCCAGGAGACACCAGTGGGAAAGCCCCAAGGGCTGTGCAGGAACAGGCACACCCAGCTGGAATAATTCAGATTTAGTGGAAGTGTGTTGTGGGGATGATTAAAACCCACTGTTCTTGACAAGTTTCATGATGGTCCCTGCAGAAGGAGCCTTGGCTGTTGCCATGGGCTCTTGGACATTTCAGCATTGGGATGGGAAGCCCTTCCCTTGGGATGTGGTGTGAGTTCCTGTGCTGGAGCCCTGGGCAGGGGATGCTCCAGCAGCAGCCAGTGCTGAGGAACTCTCAGCTGGGAATGTGCCTGGGAACAGATTCATGGGCCTGGTGGCATTGCCTTTTCCCTTCCCAAAGGAAAAATAGCAACTGAAACTTGCTTACCAAATATATTCACTGTCATTCTCTAGGGAATTAAAGCAGTGCTGCCAGGGGGTGATAAATGAGTGAGAGGGAGTTTTGATGAGCAACCAGCTGGGGGGGTGCAGCTCCAGTGAGGAGAGGTGGGAGGGGCTTTGCAGTTTGACCAGACCTCTGAAAGGGCTCATTTTTCATGGGCTGGAAGAGCATTATCAAAATGATCTTCTTGCTGTAATTTCCCTTCCTGAGGCTTCCTCCCAAGCAGGGACATTTTTCCAAGGTATGAAAAGGGGTCCAGGGCACTCCAGGAGGCCCTCACCACCCTCCCAGCCCCATGTGCTCTGCAGTTCATGTGGGAACTGCTGACTTCTTTCAGGAGAAAAGCAAAATTCTGCATGAGAAAAGGCTGCCCCACTCGGCCCTCATTTTCCTTTGGATTCATGCTGAAATCCTGCTTTGATTTGGATTTCTTTTCTTGAATTATATTAATATACAGCAAGGCTGTTGGACAATCACCTGCCCTCTAAAGATTATCCTGTTCTCCAGACACCCCTGGGCTCCTGAAATGATGCTCCACATCTCCTCGGGGCGGGTGAGCCTCTGATGAAAGGGCTGCAAACTGGGCCAGTCCCAGAGGGAAGCAATTCCAGGGATAAAAGCAGATGTGGTAACTGTACTTCAATAACCCAATTTTCCCAGCCTTTCCTTGCTGTGCAGCCACTCCTGGGCACAAGGAAAGCCACCTGTGTGTCACGTTCACATGAAAGGGCTCTTCAGCCTGAGCTGGAGCTGCAAGGGAAAGAAAGCAGCAAAGCCAGTGGAGCTGGGGATGAGAAGGAGGATATGGGACTTGTGTGGATTTCTGGGGGCTTTCACAGAGCCACAGGAAAGGACCTCTGGAGATCATCCAGTCCAGCCCCCAGCCAAGGCAGGGTCACTGGGAGCAGGTGACACAGGAACCAGTTCAGAGGTATTTGGGATGTCCCCAGAGAGGGAGACTCCACAAGCTCCCTGGGCAGCTGTTCCAGGCTCTGCCACCTCCATGGAATGAAGTTCTTCCTCATGTTGTGGTAGAACTTGCTGTGCTTTAGTTTATGGCCATTCCTCCTCATCCTTTCTTGGCACCACTGAAGAGAGTCTGGCACCACCCTCTGACACTCCCTGGAGGAATTTGTATGGATTGATGAGATCCCTTCTGTTTTCTCCTCAGTTTTCTCTTCTCTAGACTAAACTGAGGATCTTTGCTGAGGACCTGGCCAGGGCTGGAACTAGATGGTCTTTAAGGCCCCTTCCAACCCAAACCATTCTGGGGTTCTATGATTCTATGAATGAAGATGACTGTGGAGTCGTCTTGCTGCTGGAAGGTCCTGCAGCCTGCTCTGGCACTGGAACCAAGTTCTGCACTGGCCTAGGCTGGTGCTTCCCCTCCTGTCTCTCCTGAATCTCCCTCCTCCTCCTCCTTGTCCCTCCCTGCCAAGAGCAAACAGCCATTAATTACCTGAGCAATTTCTTCTGACCTTGATTGGAGACCATAACTAACAGTCCAACAAATAGATTAGTATCACAATTGTTCAAGGCCAGGCTTAGAAATTAATTGCATTTATCTGATTGGGGCAGTTGTGCCATGGCAGTGGTTTGAATTTTTGCCACGTTTTCCTTCCAGTTGCACAGGTACAGACATCACACCAGGGACAATGCTACACCTAATTTACTTCAGCAAATGAGACCAATTAAAAATAACTCACTAAAAATGATACTGAATCTTCAATTACTTGGGGAAGATGAGGAGCAGGACACTCTGTAATTGCCTTGTTCTTCATCTTGTCCTCTGAAACAAACCTCATCCAGGGTAACTCCCAAGCTGGTGGCCATTTGACTACCAGTTCTGCTCTCTGAGCACTCTGAATCACAGGTTATGGGTTTAGTGTTCAGCTTGGATGAAGGTTATTATCTGTATCTGTGGGAGAGTGGGAAGATAAGGCTTTTTTTCCCATCAGAACTGCTGTTTTTCTCCAGCTCTGCTGTACACGGCGTGTTGTGACACCTCCTGCTGACACCACACAGCAGCTCTGGAGGGGTTAGTACAATAAAGAAAAACCAGGTAATAGCAATGAAACACTGCACTTTCACTTCAGAGCTGGGAACTGGGGATGCTCTGCACATCACATCTGCTTTGCATCATTTGTAGGTAATCCCATATTTCAATAAACAGAAAAAAAAGCCATGAAATGATCAAAACTGCCTTTGCAGGTACCTGCCTCAGAAATAGAGAGAATCAACTCCTCAAGGTTGGAAAAGACCCTTAAGATCACCGAGTTCAACCATCGACCTGATACTGCCACTAAACCATGGCCCTGAGAGCCACATCTTTTAAATACCCATGGAAATAAGATGGGTATTTGAGAGCCACATCTTTTAAATACCCATGGAAATAAGATGCTACCAGACTCACTGTGGTCAATGAATTTCTGCCAGTGCAATGAGCAGCTCTGGTGCCACTGATCACCAGGATTTTATGGGAATGCACAGCTCTGCTTAAGGCCATCTCAACATGCTCCTCAGTCCCAGCTGAACTGCTGCTGAATCCTGAACAGTGTGTGGGGATGAACCCAAGACATGGCTCTGCCTCAGAGAGGTGCCCCCAGTGGCCTTTTGAAGAGCATCAGCAAAGGTGGGAAAGTCCTGTTAGTGCTGCCCAAGTTTCCAGAAGGGTAAGAGATGCCCAGCCTGGGTGTCAGGGCAGTGAAGGGGCTCTTCCCTGCTCCAGGTGTTTGTGCTTTATCAGCCCAAACCTGCAGCTGATTGAGCAGGGCCCTGACTTTTCCCAGGGCTACTCAAATACTTTGTTCTTCCAGGCTCCCCTCTAGGGGAAGGTGTTGCTGAATGTCTGTCTCAGTTGAGGGGAAGATTTTTCTCTAATTGAAGACTGAAGAACATCCACTGGAAAACTGCTGCCCAGGTCTGGTTTGGAGAGCTGCCATCCCTGGAATGGTGTGTGCCCAGCTGGTTGGCATCTCTGCTCTTTCGTTCCATCTTTTTTCTTTCATCCTTCCTCTGCCCTGTGAGATGTGAGGAAGTTTAATCGCTGGGAGGGTCTTTGAAGTCCCTGCATGGACCACATATGATGGTCTGGGGCTGCTGGTTTGGATGAGCATGTTTACATCATCCTTTTCTGTCCCTAAATTGATGTCTCTTTGTTCACTTCTGAGGCAGCATTTCAAACTTTGCATAAAAATGAAAAGATTGCTTTCATATTTAATGTGCAATAAGATGATGTAATTAGAACTGAGCCTTCCTGGTGCTCCATGAGCACTGTCAGTGCAGTCCCCACGGAGGGCTCTCCTCTCCCAGAGCAGCCAGTGTGTTCTTATGGCCACTGAATGGATTTGCTTCCTTTGATCAATAATTTAGGATAATCATTTTGTTCTGTAAAATTTCCAAAGTCCATATATATTGCATAAAATGCAGAATAGCCAATCCCAGAATGGATTTTTGAAAGCTTTTCATGAAAGGTTTAGGTTGTTTTTTTTTTAACTCTGAGGAGGGGAAAGAAGTGGGTTGAGAGATGTGAATAAATCTGTTTGTTTGGGGACTTTGATTCTTGAAGATTTATTTTCTTAATAGTCTGGGATAGCATTTAGACTGTTTCCAGCTCCCCAGAGCTTATAGAAAAGCTCTTTTGCAGTTTTATTTTAGCCTGTAGCCTTCCATTCTCAGTCAGGAGAGGAGGAGAGGGACGTGCCCAGCGCCCCCCTGGCCGATGCTGGGCAGGACTGGGGAGCTGGGAGAGGAGCTCCGACAGGACTGAGAGGGCACAGCCAGAGCTGCTGTGTGTGAGCAGCTGCCAGCACCAATCCCCCACCTGGTGCAGCTTCAGGGGCAGAGGAGAATGTTTATCTGAAGTTATTCTTTGGTGGCTGAGGATCCACGTGTGTGGAAAACAGCTGAGGGGGTGAGAAGCAGAGTTTGGAGCAGTGGAGATCTGTGAGAGGAAAAGGCTGGGGGGAAAGGAGGAGAAAGATCCACTAAAAGTGGGAATTTCTGTGCTCAGCTTCAGGCAGAGGTGAACAGGAGAAGGAAGAGGACAATTTTACAGGCTTATTTGTTTTTTGAGGGGGGGAGGCTGATTTATGGGCAGCATTGACTGAGGTCAGAGAAAACTGATGGGGAGCTGGATCTGTGCTTTGAGAAGCCTTTGCAGCAGAAACAGTCTGAGGCTCTGCTTTATTTATGTATTTGTTTATTTTAAAAAGGAAGAAAAAATATCATTAAGCAGCAGTGGGAGAACATTCACATGTTGTATCTATTTATCCATCTCTGCAAATAATGAGGCGTAGGATTGGAATAGGTGGGGAGTGAAACCTGACTTGAGTCTAATATTGGGGGCTTTCAGATTTTACTTCCAAGGAGAGCCATTTAAAATGGTTCAGGCAGTGGGAGCTGATGTGTTTCTCCCTCAGGAAATGGAATGCAAAATCATATTTATTGCTGCTGGTGGGAAATCTGAGTGTTTCTCTGTGCAAACATCCCCATCTCCAGAGGAAAGAGGTACCAGGGCATGTTTGAACCTCTGTGTGCAGGAGATGGAGCCACAAAACCTCTGGCTGTGGAGCCATTCTGAGAAGCAGCACTGAGGGGATTGCTTAAATCCCTCTGGACTGTCAGGTGGGATTCTCCTCCATGCTTTGTCCTGGAGGCTCAGCAGAGGTGGCCACTTGGTGGATGGTGTGGAGGAAGGGCTGTGGGATTGGGCTCTCCAGCCTCAGTGCCCTCCATGTCCCTGCCCTGGGGTGAAGCTGGGGCTCCCTGACAGGGTCTGAGGGATGTGCTGGGGTTGTGTTGGCATTGTGTGACCCCAGGAAGTGCTGCTGCAGGTTGTGTGGTACTCTGATCCTATGGAAGCTTTAAGGGTGGCTTTCTGCAGGGAAGACAGACCTACTCTGGTCCCTAAAGGGTTGGCCATGTCTGCCCACCCTTACCGCTCCTTCAGATCCAAAATTTCATCTGAATTTGGGTTTGTGTGGCCAGATTTTGGCACTGGGTGGGGCTACTGGAGTGGCTTCTATAAGAAACTGCTGGAAGCTTCCCTGGTGTCTGATGGAGCCCCAACTGACTCCACAATGAACCCGCCACTGGCCAAGGCCAAGCCCATCAGTGACCGTGGCAGCCAGCAATCAAGATCCATCTCACAATTAGGATAATATCCTAATTGTTCTGCTATCCTGACTTTGGTGGCTGTTTGACACATGAAGGGCAGCCAACAGCTTCGAGGCTGCTGCTGGGGGGTGCTGAGCACTGCCCAAGCCTCGTGCTGCACAGGGACTCTGCAACTGCTGGCTCAGGCTGGAAGGAACTCCTGAGAGGAGGAATTGCTCATGTCCAGGGCTTTCCATTCTGCACTTGCACTGCCCACCAGCTCCCTGTGTGTGACAAAAACACTGTGAGAGACCAATTTGTGCCCTGGATGTGAGTCAGCCCCTCATTACCCAGCTGGTTCTTAGTGGCATTGCTGGGTGGGCACACAAGGCAGCAGGGATGCTGCTGTCTCTGTGACATTCTTATTAAAGCTGAGTGTCTCAAAGAAGCTGAGCAAAACAAGGAAAAATTGGTTCCCAGGATAATTGAAAGCTTGGAATTATTTATGAGGTATCATAATTAAAATCAAAACATTTCTATGACAAAAAATTGCATCTTGTTTTGCTTTTGTAATTAAATCATGTTCTGATGCCACATGTCATCTCTGGGATCAAAGTGGTTGCTAACAGGGCATTTCCAGCTCTCTGAGGAGTGGGGCTATTCCACACTGAAACGTTGGGAAAGCTCTGTGGGAATGTACTGGACAATGAGGGCTCCAGGTCTGCTCCAGTGGCTGCTCTTACTCTGTAGTTTGTGTGCCAAGGCTGTGATCCATTTAGCTGTGTGCTGTCCTGGCATCTCCCATGCTCCTGAAATAAGACAATCATGAACCTCTGAAGGGAGAAGATGAAAGGAGCCTTGAGAAGGTGGGAGAAGGGGGCAGAGAAAAGCAAAGCCAGAGCAGTCGAACAGTAGCACTTTGTATGCCTTGGCTGTAAAGAAATTCAGATAATTGTGACTTTCTGCAATGTACCACAGCCCAGAAACCATCAATAATTAAGGACATCACAACCTCCACGTGTTAGAATTCCTTCCATGTTCAGAGCCAATGGAAGGACTGACAGTGGAGCAGGGCTGGTGTGCAGGGGCAGCTGAGCTGGTGCCTGGCCACGCTCCACGTTCCGCACAGCCCGTGGGATGGGGGGTTGACAGCACTCTGGAACACACACAGCCCCATCCCTTGAACTTTGAGGAGGTGTTTTCCCTCACCTGTGTTTTTGATTCTGGAACCTAGCAGGAAAAATAATTGGCTCTAGGGGCGAGATAAGGGCCTTCCAATGTGATGTTGCCATAATGTGCTCTGGCAGCTCAGGCAACGTGCGGGTTTTTTCAATCCAGAGCTGCATGAATAAAGCATGACAGAGAGCACAGCTGGAATGAGCTGGAAATGGAGACAGCTCTGGGCACAGAGCACATAAAAGGTGCTGCTCATAAAGGCCATCCAAGCTTTATCTCCCCCAGTGCTGGGCTATAACCTCCCATCGCCTCTGGAATGTCTGGCAGCTTCTGGTGGACGCACTGTTGCCTTTCTGATGTTTATTCCTTTGAAAGGTTTAGTTTGGTGCTAGAGTTGATAAAGATATCTTATTTTATTGTCTGTTTGCAGGGCCCTGTGCACAAAGAAGCTTTGTAGCTTTGGCCTGGTCTTTAGGACTACAAAAACGGATATACACTATTATAATATGATGTGTGTGTGTGTGTTTGTGTGTTTGTAGATAGACAGATAAAGAGAACACCATTTGGTCTCTATTGCAGAGTGGACTTCAGGGATTTACATTAATTAAATTCATATAAACATTATTAATTTTGAGTCCTTCTCTCTGCCACGTCTCTGGTTGCTACACACAAATACTGAGATGACAAAAAATGACTTGGCTAATAAGTTGCAATAAGTAAACGATGTTGTATTGATCTAAGCATTCAGAGCAGGCTGAGCAACCAATATATTCATTACTGCTCTTCCAGGCTCCCTCCAAGTAACACTTACTGTTCAACATGAAATGTGCGTCTCCAGTGCTGGATCAGCCATTAAATTATGCTCATGGATATTAATAAAAGAGCCAAAGGCTTGTCTTTATGCAGGCAGAAAAGGAGCACCAGTTCCTTGGCAAATGGGATGAAAAATATATTTTTATGGTACACTTAAAATTAATTCCATTTTAAGCTCTGTAGCTGTGTAAGAAAGAAGAATGTTTAAATTCTGACCTTTCCATGCACAGGTAGGCAGCTTGGGTTTATATTTTTTCTCTTTTACCCTAAGAATCATGATGTCAGCTCTTGCACCTTCTCTGTTTGCAGCAGGTGAATGGCTTGCACTCTTGGAGCAGGAATGCTGAGCTTTGAGGGGTTCAGGACCAACCTGGTGAGCTTTTAGGGGTTCAGGGACCAACCTGATGAGCTTTGAGGGGTTCAGGGACCAACCTGGTGAGCTTTGAGGGGTTCAGGACCAACCTGGTGAGCTCCTCAGTGTGTCAGCAGGGGCAGAGCCGAGGCTGGGCTGGGGCTGTGCTGTGTGTGCAGCTGCTTCACATCCCCAGCAGGAGATGGGTGGGCAGGAGCAGGCCTGGAGCTGTCATGTCCCTTCTGTAGACAGAGAGCAGAACAAGATATTCCCAGTGTAAATTATTGAGACCAGAGCAGGAGAATCGGCCCTGGCAGGCTCTGCCTGTGTGTCTGTGGCACAGGGGATGTTGGGCACAGTGACAGGCATGAGGTTCCTGCCTGTTGTGGGGGCTGAGCTGCGGTGGGGCTGGAGCTGCTGCTGCTCCCCTGCCTGTCACAGGGGACAGGTGGTGTGGGCAAAGGGAATCTTTGCATTACTGAACATGAAATAAGAAGTGTCGTTGCCTTGTCTGTGCAAGGATGGCAGAATTTCACCTGAAGCTGTAAAAGAAACCTATTGCAGTGTTTGAAAAGAGGCACCATTTGTGGAAATACTGCATGTCCAACCTGAATGTCCTTCTGGTCTCAAACCCTTGGTGAGAGGAAGCACCCAAGTCCCAGGCTCACCATTCTCAGAGGACCTCACTCCAAGTTGTGGCTGAGTTTTGCTTTGGGGTGAAAGTCCAGGCACCCAAAGCCATGGCTGAGCTGACCCAGTGCTGATAGGTCTGGAAAGGGAATCATGGAATCACAAAGTGGTTTGGGTTGGAAGTGCCCTTACAGCTCATCCCATCCCACCCCTGCCATGGGCAGGGACACCTCCCACCAGCCCAGGGTGCTCCAAGCCCTGTCCAACCTGGCCTTGGACACTGCCAGGGATGGGGCAGCCACAGCTCCTCTGAGCACCCTGTGCCAGGGCCTCAGGACCATCACAGGGAACAATCCCTTCCCAAGGTGCCATCTGATCCTGCCCTCTGGCAGCGGAAAGCCATTCCCCTTGTCCTGTCCCTCCAGGCTCCAGTCTCCCCTTTCCATCTCTCCTGGAGCCCTTCTAGGCAGTGGATCTTGTACAAAATGCTGCTTTATAAAAAGAGCCTAGCAAAAAGAATAGATCTGTGCTATTTCCCAAACTTATTTTATATCTCTCAGTGTTCATTAACGAGAGATGCAAGCCCAGGACACTCTGGTGGAAGTTAAATATCTTGTGCTGCTGCTGATCAGTTAATGGGCTCTGTGGGGCTTTGTGAAGCTCTCTGGCAGAGGAGGAGCTGTCTGGCAGAGACAAGAATCTACCTGGAAATGAGCAGAGAAATGACACTCAGAGCAGATCGATACTGAAGCAAGAAGCTTTCAGAACTCTTCCCAGAGTGTTAAGATTTGTGCAGAGGCAGCAGAGAGAGGGTTAGAAACAGAGAATGATTGTGCCTGGTGGGGCTGTCAGAGGGATGAGAAAGCTTTTACCTGACAGAGGCTGCCCAGAGAGACAGGAGGGGCCTGAGTGATGGACAGTGCCTGGACATCTGCTCTGGCTCTGCTGGGGCTGGGGCCAGTGAGCTCCATGTGGGACCATCAGAGGGGCAGTGCCAGCCAAAGATCCCTGCCCCAGCCATGGGCACAGGGCAGAGCGGAGCTGCTGCTCTCCACAAGATCCCAAATCCACAGGTGTTTCAGCTTTGCATTTTATTTGTGGCTTCAAATGAAGTGAAACTGAGCCAAACCTGGGAATATGGCTCCAAAGCATTAACCCAGCCAGGTGGGATCATCCTGAATTCTGGTCAATCAGGAGGCAGTAAAGGCAGGAGATGTGAATTCAGAGTGAGGGCTGAGCCAGAGCATCCTGACCTTAGGAGGTGATAAGGATCAAGCATTCCGTCTTTCACTCAGGTCTCCATTTACCTCCTCCTCCCTTTTAGCAGTGCACTCCACCTTTGTGAGAGGCTGTTTAGAGTTACTGCTGGAATTCTGGTGTTTGGGATTCAATAAATACCAAATCAGACAACAACAGGGATGGGGTGAGTACTAATGTTTATAGTATGACATGATAGCTCTGTCTGTATGAAAATTGCATTGCCAGTTCCACTAATACTGAAGGAATATTCTGGGTTTATTTTAACCCCTTACTACCAGAGCCCTGAGGACTGAGCAGGTTGGCATGTCCTGCCCTGAGCTCTGACCACGGTGTGTTGCTCTGTGGGCAGTGCCCTGCCAATGCTGCCTCATCACTGGGATGTTCTAGTTATGTTATTGGGCTGCAGTTTTGAGCACCTGTAGGATTTTTGCTGTTGTACCATGTGAGTGTGTATGTTAAATCCCTGGCTGAGCTGCCACTGGAATTCCAATGTCCCTGTGCAGCCTTCCAGTACCACTCAAAGTGGAGCATATTTGAGAATTTTTTTATTACAGAACTGTGACTCTTGGCTGTGTCTCACCCAGCCACTGTTTTGCTGGGCATGAACATGGCAGGAACATGACAGCAGCCCTGGGACCAAGGGCTTCACCCCCCTGTGCCCCTCAGGGTCACTCTGCACTCGCTGACCGCTGGCACCCAGACTGACAGCCCGGCTGCTGGCAGGGGGAGGGTGTTCTGCAGAGCTCAGGCACGGCCTGTGTGTCAGTGTGAGGAAGGAAAGCCCGAGCTGAGGGATCAATGCAGTGTGAGGAACATCAATAGCTGTCGGGGAGGAGGCTCAGAGCTGTCTGTGGGCATTACAGTTCTCCACTGCCGAGGCTTTCGGGTGACCTTCAGCATTCCTGGCCTTCATTAAAGATTAAAAGGTTAAAAGAATGCAAGCAGCAGTTTGGAGCTGCTTCCTGGTGAATCCTGGCTCACATTGAAAGCAACAGGAGCCTCTGCTGGGGTTGGGCCTGTTTCTTGTTCCACAAAACATTCCAGCCCCCTTTGGCTGCCAGCGCCAGGGTCACTGCACTTGTGTGATCACGGGGGCCTGGCATGAGTGTGCTTGTGCCTTCTCCATCCCCACACTGGGTGAACCCTCCCCACTGGAGAGTCACCCTGGCTGCTGGTGCCCATCTAGCTGCTGTTCTGGCCTGTTTGCAGTGCCCCAGGCTGCCCCAGCCCCGTGGGTGCAGAGGGCTGGCAGGAAGGGCATTGAGTGCCCCTGCTCTCTGCAGAGCCTGCCTGGAGTGCAGGAGCCAGGCAGTCATTAACTAACGCTCCGGGGCTGATTGCAATGACAGAAACTACACTTGCAATCTCTAGGTGGATCTGATCATCCGTCATCTCCAGTTATTAAGTTGCTAAGAGAGATGAGAGTAAGAGTGCATTGAGCTCTTTCCATTTATAAGCCCAATTACCAAACCATTTCTGCCCAAGCACAAAGCTTGTCAAGCCTAAGTGAGAATAAATACTGCAGGAAGGAGCAGGAGGTGGCCAGGGACAGGAATATCAGCCCAGTGATGAGGCTGAGTTGGAGAGGACAGGAGGGAATCCTGCATGTGCCTCATCAGGGGGTAAGATTGGCACCCAGGACATCCTCCTGGCTGGGGGTCCGTGGTGCCCCCTGGGCACTGTGGGGACATGTGGTCCTCCCTCTTTTCTGTGAACTCACCACCTCCCAGGGTCTGCAGTGAATCAAGTTCAAAACTTGTCACCAGACTTTTGAAGGTATTTGGGCATTTCTTTGTTGCCCTTCAGGAGGAAAACTAGTCCATGTTCAGAGCACCCAAGATCCCCTCCGGTGTGTCCAGCTGAGCACAGCAGCTGTCAGTCTTCATCTCTCACCTTTTATTTTCCCCACCTCAGTTTTCCTTTTATTTCAATTTCAAAAAAATAAGTCGTGTTTTGACAGTAATACCCGGAGATTTTTTGGGTGGTGCAGACAAGAAAAGATAGAAAGGAGAGCATGAAATGAGTAGCATTTTAGTTAATCTTGATTTCATACAATTGTTGCGTTGGAAGGGGCCTTACAGCCCACCCAGTGCCACCCCTGCCATGGGCAGGGACACCTCCCACTATCCCAGGGTGCTCCAAGCCCTGTCCAACCTGGCCTGGGACACTGTCAGGGCTGGGACAGCCACAGCTTCTCTGGGCACCTGTGCCAGGGCCTGCCCACCCTCCCAGGGAAGGATTTCTCCCTAATACCTCACCTAAACCTTCCCACCTTCAGGTTCAGGCCATTCCCCCTTGTCCTGCCCCTCCATTCCTTGTCCCAAGTGCCCTGTAAGCAGCAGTGTCTGATGAAGTGGGGACCATGTGGGACAGGAGGGTGGGCAGGTGCAGGTCTGATCTCTGCAGGGTGAGTGGCTGCCTTGGAGCTGATGGGCTCCCATGTCCCTGGGGCCTCCATGTGGAGCACAGAGATGGGATTTGGGGAGCTGCAGCCCTCTGTCCCTGCAGCTCTGCTTGCTGCTCTGGAGGACAGGATAAACCAGCCCAAACACAGCCATGTGGCTGCAGAGCAGAGCCCAGGGCCAGGCAGGGCTGGCATGGTGGCAGAGCAGAGCCCAGGGCCAGGCAGGGCTGGCATGGTGGCCCCGCTCCACATTCTGGTATGACATGCACCAGAGTGGGCACTGAGCTGCCCCAATGCATTAGGGAAACCAGCCAGGAAAACAGAGCTAATTATTCAGGAAAATATGTTGTGTAATTAGACTTGGATTGTTCTGCTCTCCTTTGTGAGCAGGGCTTGGGAAGAGGTGAGGCCATTATAATGATAGATATTTATATCTGCTCAGATTTGCCTCGAGGGATAAGACCACAACAGGATGCACTAGAAAATAATTCCCAGCATTCTCTCTTCTTCTTCTTCTTATCTTTTTTTTTTAAAAAAAATTCCTTTGGAAAAAACCTGAATTTGAAGTAGTTTGTACCCCACAGAGGTAATTTTCTATCCCACATTTATACACAAAATACTCCGAGTAAAGCTAGTAAATGAAGTAGAACACAGAAATCTGACAGGGTTATTTGTATCCTCATAAGAAGCCAAGCAAAGCAAAGTCATCAGCAGGAAAATGCCATGAGTGGGAGAGGCTGTGGCCCAGTGAATACCCAGAACTTTGCTGTGTTTCCACAGCTGTTATTGGTGTTATTGTGTGACTGGTCCCAGCCCTCTTGTATTTCCTCTTCCTGGTGCCCTGCAAACAAAGCCCCTGTTATTGCCTCTCTATGAGGGAGTGCAGCAACCTGGGCTAGTGGAAGGTGTGGCTGCTCATGGCAGGGGGTGGAACAAGATGGTCTTCAAGGTCCCTTCAGACCCAAACCAGTCTGTGTTTCCATGGACATCAGCACTGCTGCAGTTGCGTTTCTAGAGGTGCTGGATGTGGCCTTCCCATCGCTGTAAGAGAATGAGGCTGGAGCCTCAGGGGTGTGAGCAGGCCTGGGGCGCAGGGCAGGTCAACTTGAAGGTGTTCCCTTTGTGTTGTGAATTGTAAAATTCCCTTCTCTCCTAATTTAATTAGTGATTTCAGCCTGAGTGTCACAGTGCTGGTGTCAGAGACAGAGCTGTGTTCAGGCCGCTGAGGGAGGACTGAGTGAGTCATGGCCAGGGCTGTAATTTGGTGCCAGTCTTTGTGTCCCCTGTCCCTGAACACCAGGCAGGACTCTCTGCTGCTGCTGCTGGTGATGCCCTCCTGGGGGGGACAGTGTGAAAACAAGGTCTCACCTTCATTTCCTAATTAAAAACCACAGAGCACATTTCACACCATGTTAGGGATGTTAATTGGGGTGTTCTGGCCAAGGTCCAGCTGGCTGGTGGAGGCCCTGCCTGTGGGATGCTCCCTGCAATGGCCTGCTCTGCTGCCTTTTCCTGAAGTGCTGGGGAGTTCTGGGAGTATCTTTGGCACACGGAGGGGATGTTTGTGCCCCTCCACAGGGCTGTGCCCCAGCGTGGGGTAACCAATGAATCCAGCAGTGCTCCTGTGCCACTGGTCTCCTGGGGAAGCACAGGGAGGTTTAACTCCCTCTGGAGTCACCTCCCCCAGCTGGTGTCACCTCCCCAAGCTGATGGCACCTCCCCCAGCTGGAGTCACCTCCCCCAGCTGATGGCACCTCCCCCGCCTGATGGCACCTCCCCCAGCTGATGGCACCTCCCCCAGCTGGAGTCACCTCCCCCAGCTGATGGCACCTACCCCAGCTGGTGTCACCTCCCTCAGGGAATGGCAGCTCTCCCAGCTGGTGTCACCTCCCCCAGCTGATGGCAGTGGGACGGGATGGTCCAAGGAGCAGGTGGTGGTGCCAGGTGTTGTTCCTGTGGGGCTCAGTGTGAGGAGGTGGCTCTGAACTGGGGCCACACGACAGACACACTGTGGGTCTGGGACACCAAACCAGTGACTGGCACAGCCCTGCCCCTGCTGTGCTGAGAACTTTGGGGGACTCTCTGGGCTCAGGCCCCACCTTGTTCCCCACCAACACAACACCTGGGCCCCTGCAGTCTGTCACCAGCCTGGAGGAAAACCTTTGGAGTTTTAATATCCCTTTCCACTCTTTGGTGCCCTGGAGGGGCAGAGCTGCCCCCTCTTCCCTGCCAGCGTGTGTGGGGGCAGAAGGAGGGGGTCCCCATTCCTCCCCAGAGCCCCAGCTCTGACTGGCAGTGCAGGTCGTTGCTCCCCATGGAGCTGAGAGGGACACCTGGTCCTTGGGAACAGGTTCCTTTGATGGCATCTCAGCCCTCAGAGCTTGAGGAAAAACAAATTATTAACAGCATGGAAACCGTTTAAGTACTTCAGGTAATTAGGAAATATGTCGGTGCTTTCAAATAAGTTAAATTAAATGTGTCTTAAATATGTGGCAAAAGAAAAGCAAGTGCCAGGCATGAAATGAGTTATGAATAAAACATTTTTCAATGCTACCTGAGGATTTGGGGAACTCCCCTGGGCACACAGGTGGGCGGTGTTTCCACTGACCAAGCCTGCAGTGTCTGCCCCAGGGGCAGGCAGGGTGGGCAGCCCTGAGCTGGGGGCTCTGTCACCTGTCCCTGGGGGCTTCCAAGCTCTTGCAATGCATTCCAAGTGTTTCAATATTATTATAATTATTTCAATGTGTAAAATGAAAGCGTGTGTGGATGCTGGTTCATTGAGTGTCTTTGAAATGAAAATAATGAAACAAATGCCCTCTGCTAAACAAAAGTGTCCCCCAGAGCCTCTGCTCCCACAGGTGGGTTTTGCCTCTGGTCCTGGAGCTCAGATCACTTCCAGCTCCTCCAGCTCCTCTCCCTTCCCTGATCCAACTACTGCAATATGTAACTTGTACCATTTTAAAATTACCTCTATGGCCTCCCCAGACTTAACTAATCCATAATGAATCTTAATTTCACTGTACTTTGGGCCATAAAAGTGTGTTGTATCTTGCCATGAAATATCTTTATAGGCCTCAGCAGCTGTTTCACAGCCCCTTTTTGCTGTATTTTATTTCATTTCAGCAGCATCTGCACAGGATGGGCACTCTGAGGAGGCAGCACGAGGCTGCACTCGCTGTCACTGCTGAAGATTTCTTCACTGAAGTTTTGATTTCTCCTAGAATTGTGAAGGTATTACAGCAATTAAGACAAAAGCCTGATTAATTAGAGGATAAAAGGCAACACTGGAGCACCAGTGTTCGTCAAGAGTAACTTAACACTGTTTTTAAGCCTTTCCCTTTTCCTGACTTGCTGCCAAGTGCCTGCTCTGTTTCTCATTTAAAGCCACCTTCCCCAAACCAAATTTCTAGATTTATATGTAAATTCACTGTAGATCAATTAAAAGATAAACCCAACTTTTATATGAGAATATAGAAGGAATAAACTCAATAAAACGCAACTCTCATATCCTGATCTTTGTATACAGTGATCAGAAAGCAATTAATCAGATTATTTTTTATCCCCTAATAGTAATTTTCCACTTTGTAGTCATTTTTTGGTCTATAATTTAGAGTTATAAAGTATTTTTATATCAAAAGAGATAAATTCCATGTAGAGGATCTTTTCTGATCACAGACAGACTAACGAGTCGTGCTGGGAAATACAACCCAGGGTGACCCTTGTAGGAAAATTACTGCCATCAATATGAGGATTTCTATCTGTATTTCATACAATTCGTGTATTTCAGACAGAAGAGGAGTATTTCATCCCCCACTGGGGTGGATGAGTCGTGTTTAAAATCCCTTGGCAGGTGGGGGAAGGTGTTCAGCAGAAGGTGCTGCTGGGCAGTGTTAATGCAGTAACTAAACCAAACTGGGGCTCTCTGGTGCCAGGAACCACCTGCTGAGTCCAAATCCTGCCAGGAACCACCTGCTGAGTCCAAATCCTACCAGGAACAAGCGACAGGACACGAGGAAACAGCCTCAGGTTGCACCAGGGGAGGTTTAGGTTGGATAGTGGGAACAATTTCTTCATAGAAAGGGTTGTCCAGCCCTGGCACAGCTGCCCAGGGCAGAGAGGGAGTCTCCACCCCTGGAGGGATCGCAAAGCCTTGTGGATGTGGCACTTGGGGACATGGTGGCCTTGGCAGTGCTGGGGGAATGGTTGGTCTTGGTGGTCTTAGAGGGCTTTTCCAACCTAAACAATGCCATGATCCTCTGATACATCAAACAACTACATCCAGATGGTGGTTCATTTGCTTCCCTTTCCTTCCAAATCAGTCAAACCCACCAGAGTGTCTTGGGCATGAGCAGCACAGCGTGCTCGACTGGGAAAACACATTTTCAATTACCTCTTGGCTATTGATCAAAGCTCAACTAATCTGTATCTCAGATGATATTAAGAGTTCAGTCTGCAGATCAATCAATTTTCTTAATCTTAATTGCTTGTGGTAGCTGAGAAAACTGTGAACCTTGGACTGAACCAGACCAAAGTCCTGCTGGCTGAGGGTTCAGGAGAGCACCTGGGACAAAAAGATGCTTAATCTTTACCAGCGTTAATATTCTGTGACTTGGTGATTGTCCAAAATCCCGGTGGGTTTGCCCTGTCTGTAGGACAATTCCAGTCCCACCCAACGGCTGTGGCAGTTGTGGAGCCCAGCTGGTCCAGGGCAGCAGGCTGTGCCTGCCATGGAAACACCTGCAGCCCCCACAGCCTCCCCTGGCACTGCTGTGCCTCCACAGCCTCCCCAGGCACTGCTGTGCCCCCACAGCCTCCCCAGGCACTGCTGTGCCTCCACAGCCTCCCCTGGCACTGCTGTGCCCCTGCAGCCTCCCCAGGCACTGCTGTGCCCCCACAGCCTCCCCAGGCACTGCTGTGCTCCTGCAGCCTCCCCTGGCACTGCTGTGCTCCTGCAGCCTCCCCAGGCACTGCTGTGCTCCTGCAGCCTCCCCAGGCACTGCTGTGCCCCTGCAGCCTCCCCTGGCACTGCTGCCCCCCCTCCCAGGCACTGAGTTACAGCTCATTGGCATTGCCAGGGACGGCAGCAGGAATACTCCCATTTGTCCCGAGCTGTGCTCTAACAAAATATCCATTTCCCAAATCAACTGTTCCAATTCCCTGTCACTTGAATGCCTTGACAGAGCACTGGAAGTGCTGCTTTGGAGTGCTGACACTGCTGAGCACAGAGCAGGACTCTGAGCCTCTGCAACCAGCTGTGCCACCCAAACAAAGTGTGCAGGTGGCAATGAGAGTGTTCACAGAGTCTGTGCCCTCCTGGGGGTGCCCCTCTATGTCTGTGCCCTCCTGGGAGTGTCCCCTCTAAGTCTGTCCTGCTGCATTAGGCCTCTCCTGCCCTAACTTTTACTTACATGAGCTCTAAGTTTGGGAACAGCAGCTGCTGTTGTTGCCAGAAGTCCATCCCACCTTCCCCATGGCTTTTCCCACCATGGTCTGCCCCTCTTTGACCTTTCCCTGTGCTGATGTCCATCTTCTTCATCCTCACCTCGCTGGTCCAAGGGATGCCTGCACACGGCACTCAGTGCTCTGGGCTGGGTGACAAGGTGGGGCCTGGTCACGGGTTGGACTCCGTGATCTTGGAGGTCATTTCCAGCCTCAGTGATTCGGTGGGTTCTGTAACTTCTGCTCTGCTGATTTGTTCTGGCTGCTTTCCCCTCCCCTGTGTCTGCTGTGCTGCCACAGTCAGAACGTTCCCTGGCCATGGGTGGAGATCTCTGGGCTCCTCTCACAGACCTTGCAGGGCCACTGCACTGGCCACGTTCTCATACCCTGTGAAATAATGTGTCATCCTGCTGACTTAATGCTAAAATGTGGTATTTTGAGGATTTTGTTTAAAATGTGGCGTTCTAAGCCAACACTCATTTGGTTTGGCAGGCAGTTAATTCCATCTGAGCTGGCTGGCCATGGCATTGGCAGCCTGTGCCATCGTGGGCAGGGCTGGGCTGGGCCAGCACCGGGGGCTGGCTGTGCCCCAGGAAATCCTCTGGCAGCAGATTTGCAGGGAGATATTGGGAGAGCAGGATCAGTTCACCCTGAGGATGCAAAGCCTTGCAAGGCAGGAGAGCAAGTGACAGAACAAAACTTGGGCAGGGGTGGCATTTGCTTTGGAGGCACTGGAGAAAATAGAGGAGCTCCTTGTAAGGTTGATTTTTAAATGCTGGAGGAGGAGAGGAAGAACAGAAAACTCGGCCTTGAAGAGATACACAGAAAAATGGGAGGAACTGCCATGCAATATTTCCTTGTGACTCCTTGCAGTGATACTACTGTAAATATGAAAAAATAATTAAGTATGGTGTGAGGAAAGCCAAAAATTAAAGTAATTTTTTCCAATGAGGTTATATTCTGTATTTCATCTATTCTACAACTAAATAATTTACCCTTTGTGATTTATGCCTTTAATTTCGGTTACATTTTTCTCGCTCTGAGGATCGCTGTGTTTGCAGCCAAAGGCTCAGTTCTGTTTGTTAGAGAAGACAAAGTCCTGGGCTGTGTGTTTGGTGATGCAGCTTCCAACCCATCCCTCACCTCGGGCTCCTCAGCACACTCAGGGTCTGTGCCCCAGCCAGTCTCTGAGCCAGGGAGATGTTCCTGGGCTTTGTCTTCCTCAATGACCACGTTATTCATTTGGAACGCGCCGAATGCCAACAAGTGCTCATGCAAGCAGCAAGCAAAACCTCCAGCAAACAGTGTGACACTAATCTGTTGTTTGTGCTAAAATACAGAAAGGAAATTACTGCTCGGCTGTCATGAAGCTCATAAAGGAAAAAAGAAAAATGCCACCGCAGAAGAATAAGCTTCAAAAGAAAGTTCCATTATCAGTTTGTTTCATGCCTTGTAGCTCCAGCTGCAAACAATCCCCTCCACAAACACCCCCTCAAGATAAATGGCAGAGCAGCTCGGGTGGTGCTGGGGAGATAAAGCCACAACTTGTCTGTTTGGGGGAGGGAGGGTTGCTGAGCCTGCCACTTCATTTTGTTACATCTCATCACCATCTTGGGGGAGAAAATGAATATGTATCGTCTGTTATCTTGTCATTTTAGAGCCAAACATCTTAAAATACATTTTCTGTGAAATAACCCTGGGGATTTCAAGACCAGAATAAGTTATTAGTGCAATTTGAGCCTGGAGACAGCACTCGCCTGAAACATGGCAGAAGCTCCTGCCAGGGTGTGAGAGCTGCTTTTGCTTGGGAACCAAAGGGAAACAAGGAGGCAAAACACCCACCAAAGCTCCCACAGCCCAGAGGCTTCTGCCAAACTAGGTGACCTGAAGCCAAGGGGGGTGCAGGCTCTGCTCCCAGGGCACAAGGGGCAGGATGAGAGGAAACAGCCTCAAGCTGTGCAAGGAGAGGGTAAGGCTGGACAGCAGCAGGAATTTCTCCATGGAAATGGTGCTCAGGCACTGGCAGGGGCTGCCCCGGCAGGTTTAGAGTGCCCAGCCCTGGAGGTGCCCAAGGCAGGACTGGCCATGGCACTCAGTGCTCTCGGCGGGGGGACAAGGTGGGCATCGGGCACAGAGTGGGCTCCATGGGCCAGGGTGGGCTCCATGGGCTGGGAGGGCTTTTCCAAGGTGGGCATTGGGCACAGGGTGGGCTCCATGGGCTGGGAGGGCTTTTCCAAGGTGGGCATCGGGCACAGGGTGGGCTCCAGGGGCTGGGAGGGCTTTTCCAAGGTGGGCATCGGGCACAGGGTGGGCTCCAGGGGCTGGGAGGCCTTTTCCAACTCAGATGACTCTGGGATTATGTGGCTCACATGTACAGTCTGGTGAGAACATTTAGTGAAGCTCTTTGGGGGCTGGACCTGAGGCTGTGGTGGTGTGGGGGACAGACCTGGTGGCAAATGTCCTTTCAGACTGTGACACTAATCCTCTGTTTCATGATTTCTGCTGGAATTTCTTATTGCTTCCTCAGGTTTGTTTTCCTCAGGCCCAGGAGGGGCTGAGCTCTTTCCCAGGCAGTGCCTCTGCTCTTGGGTGCAACCCTTCCTCTGCCACTGGAAAACCCCCAAAGAAATAAATCCTTTGAGGTAAGTGCAACTTATACCTAAACATGACATTGGAGAGGACAAAACAAAGGAAAAATAAGTGTTTTTTGAGATTTTCCCCATTTCCTGCTGTTGCAGCTGATGGTGTGGGCTGACCTGAGACAGGATCCAGGAGCTTCAGCTGGGGTAGCCAAGCACTGTGACAATCCATGCAAATCTAAGCTGTAATCCTTTTATATTGATGGAAATTAAACTTTTATTCTTGCCATGGATATGGGAGTCTGAAATTCACTTTGGGAAAAAATTCAGGGTTTTATTTTTGGCTCCACTTTCACAATTACTCAGCCCAGGGCATTTTTATGCTGCAGCTCCATTATGTGAAAATTGTGAGTAACATTTTTCTCTCCAGGACTCTACATTTACTCTCTGAATGTTTCACAGAGAATATGACATGATTTAGACTGCAGTGCTTTTCAAAAACCACCCAGTTTCTGGGAGCAAATGGTACCTGTGGAAGTGGCTGCAGGGAGTCAGCTCTGTTTGTGGTGGGAGCGAGCCAGGAGGTGCCTGGCGCTCGTTAAAGCTCTCTGCAAATTATCTCATTAAGTGCTTTCAGACTGGGAAGTGTCTCAGCACTGAGACAGAATGTGGTGGGGAAGAACAGATCTCTTCAAAATGGGGCTTTATAATTACTGGGGGAGCAGAATTCCAATTAACCCTTTGCACTCTGATGCACATGGAGTTCAAGGTCTCCGAGCAATTCAGGCCACCCAGGGGTGGCTCCTGGGTGGCACCTGTGGCACCCCTGGCTGGGGCTCAGCCCCACTGCCTGTCTGTGAGCAGGGGGCTCCGAGTCCTGGGAAGGGAACTCTCAGATCTGTGTGTCCCTGGCTTAGAGCATTTTAGGAACAGATTTATGAAATCAGGTCTCAGTGCCAATGAGGTTTGTTCTGGAGGGTGTTTGGGATGTTTGCTGGGAATGGCTGGGGCAGGGACAGGACTGAGGATGAAGAAGAAGTAAAATTCATTTAGTTTGGAATTTCCCAGTGCTGCTCTGCCTGTGTGTCTTGGTTTCCACCTGCCTTCTCTGCACATCCCTCTCTTCCCTGGGGTCATTGCCCTGTTCCTCCCTACAGACAGTTCTCAGCCCTCCATGCAGGAAGGGCCCTGCTGAATAATTTAGAACTTTGGAAATCTTTGGTTTGTGCCTCCAAACTGATGTGGACATTTGTCTCCAACTGGCAGGCCATCTGAAATCAATAATATCATCAACTTCACCTGCATTTACAAAGATAATATTTCTGTAATATTGCCTGGATTCAAAGGGAAGAAAAAAGGCTGTGCAGGAGAAAAAGTCATAAAAAACCACTGCAGAGAAGCAGCATTGCATTTTAGAAAAACTTTTCCAAGGCCATTAATTGAACTTTGTTACGAGATTTAAATGAGATATTGAAAATCAAACACGGCAGCCCAGTTTTAATTGCCTGTTCTCAGCCAGAGCATCATCTTAGAAATGGAGTTTCTGTTTCCTCTCTGTAGAGAAAGCTCCAGCAGCACCCCCAGCCCCGGTGCCATGTGTGGCTGCCTCAGGCTCCACACAGCAGTTCCTCCCCCTGGGGGTGGCACAGGCTGCTCCCAGCCCAGTGCCCGTGCCCAGCACACGTGGAGGGGCATTGCTGCTCCCTCCTTAACACCTGCTCTGTGGGGCTGCTGAAGCAGGTCTGGATGCAAAGGGCATTACAAGTGTCTGAAAACTATTGGATTCCCCAGCCCTGGGAGTGTCCAGGGCCAGCTTGGACAGGGGTTGAAGCAGCCTGGGCTGGTGGGAGGTGTCCCTGAGGAGAATTCCCTCACTTATATTTCCATTTTAAAGTTTCATAACTGCTGAGAGCAAAGCCCTTCCTGTCTGTGGTTCCTGCACATTGGTGAGCGGCTTTGGGGTCTCAGAGTTTCCTTCCAGGTCTGCATTTAGGGCATACCTGGAAATAAATACACCTGCAGGATGCACTTATCCTATTTTTCAGGTATTGTGGAGACAGTCCTGACTTTGGGAACAGGTAATTCCTGGTGGAGAAAGTTTGGAGCAACTCGATAGAAGGGAATTTTTGGTGCAGCCTCAGCCCAATAATGGCTGTAATGTCTCACCTAATGGACAAATAAACAGCTCTGGGGAAATTAAGGTAATTCAGAATGTTCATGCTGCAGGTTGAGCAGAAAACAGGGCACATAATCACGGAAAAGAGACCAGTGTAAACCCAAGGGGCATTAACTCTGTCCCTCCCAGGAGCTGAGCAGCCGAGCCCCAGAGCAGTGCAGGGCATCTGGTGATGCAGTGGGCACCATTCCAGCAACCTGGGGATCCCAGAGGAAGCAGCAGCTGCTTCCCCCTTTGCCCACAGCCAGTAAATGCCGTGGCAGTGTCCATCACCTTCCCCCACCTCCACTGACACACATCCCGGGTCCTGTGGAAGGAGTGGAACGTGCCCTGGGGAGCCCAAGCTCTGATTTATGGGGCCTGTGCATGGGGTTCCTACTGCCTGTCCTAAATCTGTCCTCTCTGCATGAATCACAGCCTCTCACCAATGGGAACTTCTGACCCAAACTTCAACATGTACTTAAAAGCCCCAAGCAGATGAGAACAATAAATTGGATTGCTAAGTGCTGTGTGTGTTGGGAAAGGCAGATGCACAGATGGCAGGAGAGGTAAAATGGGACTCAATCTGACAGTTTGGAGAACTGTGATATTTATACCTGGGGAATGCTTAAAGAGAGTGGCTGTGATGATACAGCAGTGTTCCCAACTGCTCATCCCTCTGCTTTGCCTCCTTTTCTTTTGGTTTTTTTTAGGTGGGAGCCCAGGTTGGAGGGGATTTGGAGCAACCTGGTTAGTGAAAGGTGTTCCTGCCCATGGCAGGGGAGGAATGAGGTCCCTTCCAATGCAGACTGTTCCAGGATTCTGAGAGCTGCAGAAGAGCAGGAGGAGGAGGAGAAGGCCTGGGCACTCCTCAGGGGGTGTGTGTGTGTGTGCACCAACCCTTCAGCTGGTTCCTTTCCAGGTGATGTGATGCTGCACTTCATCACCAGGGGGAGTGTCCCACAGTGGCACCCAGTGGGCCCCAGCCTGGTGGGGCTGTGGTGCCAGGGCAGCTGTGGCTCTCTGGGGGTGATGCTGTGCTTGCAGTGCTGGCAGTCCCAGGGTTGCAGCTGCACAGCAGTGTCTGTGCTGCTCTCCTCCTCTGGAGGAACAGCTGTAGGTGTCCTGCCCACTGTGAGATCCGGGCCATTTCCAGGGGATGTTCCTCACAGGCTGTGTGTGCTGGACCTTTCCCTGCATGGAGCTCCTGCCCAGGAAGCTCCTCTGGCAACACCCAGCCCCTCATGGTCCATGTCCAATGGGTTGCTGCTCCATGGGAATAGCCCCAAGCTCAGGGGCCCTGTTAGAACCCCTGGGGGGACCGAAGTCTCAGAGAGCGATTTCACCAAGGGCAGAATCTTTCAGTGTGCAATTGCATTTGCTGCACGTGGGGGCAGGGGCTTCATTAGGGGCTGTGCCATCTCTTCCTCTGGGCACTAAACCAGCTCTGTCACAGACTCTTAATGCCCTCTGGGTTTTTACTATGCTGAAAACACTGAAGAAAGCCAATACTTTGGTGTACACCCCCAGAACAGTGAGCCTGTCCCCACAGCCCAACTCCTCACACAAACAGGAGGCCAGCACGGCCCAACAGTTTAATACTCAGTTAGTCTTTTCTTCTCATTAATTAAGTGGTTGTTTGACTACTAATCCCTATTCATTACCTACCACTGCTGCCATAATTTTGCCTCCTGGGTACTGAAGATTAAAATGCCCAGGACGCTGCCTGAGCCATGGAAGTTACTGGTGGGGGCTGTGGTACTTTGTAGACATAAAGTGATTGAAAACATTTATCTTCCCCCATGATTAATAATAAATCAGACCTATTATAATTCTTCCTTTAGGTGTTAATTTTAAACAAGCTGTTGAAATACAATCTCTGAGCAAAAAGAGGTTCAGAACAGGCTTTGTTTGGATTGAAAATAGAAGTAAAAATGTAAAAAATACAACTTTATAAAAATTCAGCCTCCTGAAATAACATATGGCTGCACGTTGGGTTCAGTGAATGAGGACAATTTATGTCTGCAATGACACCATAAATCTGAGCAATTGTGCAGAGCTGGAGGATGTGTTGGATGCAGACAAGAAAGGGCTCAGTCAGTACCTGAGGGATCAGCTCTGGGATTTCCCTTGGGAGAGTCTGGGCTCATCAGAACAGGGTAGGGAGAGTCTGGCCAAGGGTCTGCAGGGATCAGGGGTGGAAAGACTCAGTAAATGTGGGGTCAAAATGAAATGTTATTGCCACAAATGAGCAACTCCACAGTGGTCTCAAAAATGTGAAGGAACTGCCTTGGTGGAGTTTGCCTTTCCCAAAAGTTCAGGTTCTGGATTCCATGGAAGGGATGAGTGGAGGAACTCAGGGCCTGGGATTCATTCCCATGGGCTCCTTTGAGGGTTTCAACCCAAGAATGAATATTTTACTTCTCCTCCCAGAATTAACTTTGCTGTCAGGTGTGATTTCTTTGCTATAAAATGTGAGTAGAACACCAAGACTGAACAATTTCTGAATGAAAACCAAGAGCCCTACACAGATATATTAGTGTGGGTTTAAACACTCATTACTTTGTCTCTGAACAGCTCTATGTTACTCAGCAGTTTGTTCATAAAGAGAAAAATAAAGGAGCAATAGGAGAACTAATGGCACTGAGAGGGCACCAGAAAGTTCGTCTTTGCCAAGCAGGTGAGGGAGCAGAACATCCCTTGCCCAAAGCAGCCCTGGCAGAGGGGCAGGTTGGGGTGTGAATGGAACAATATTTCCCTTCCTGTGGGGAAAAAAATCAGGCTATTGGTCAAGATGTTTCTATGGTAACTGTTATTATTTGATTTTAGTGATAGATTACAGGGGAAAACTGCAGGGAGGTTTGAGCTGATGGAGTTGCCTGGCACAGCCTTTTCTGGAGTTATTGGGCACTTCCGGTTCTGGTTTATATTTTATACAGCCATTTATAACCACAGATGCATTTTATTTCCTACACCCATTTTGCACTCTGGGTGCTGTGGGAGGGCTGAGCCAGAGCCTGGGAACAGGTCCCAGGGGGCTGTTCTGCTCCAGCAGGAGGGACCCTGCAGGGTGATCACCCCAGGGGGATGGATGGGACAGGGCTTGGCAGTCAATAGCCTTTGGTTGGTTCAGCCCAACACCTGGGCATGGCCAGGCATTGTGGTGTTTATGCTCATTTATATATAATTTTTAGTTTAATTTTTATATGTATATTAATATAGAGGGAGGGAGAGCGACAGAAAGACTAAGGGAGAGCTAAAGATGTTCAAATAATGTTCTCATCTAACAGATCTTTTTTTTCTCTTTCCTTCCCACTTCTCCTTTTCAGCTGGAGGGAGAGAAGAACCCTGATACACTGGGATTTGTTGTGCTGTCAGCCCTTGGTTTTCCTTATTGCCAAGGTCCAGAGAGCTACTCCAGGCTTGTATCAGTGCAGGGCAGAATTTCCCCATAAATTGTGTATGTGGCAGTTTTTGAACTTTTAGCCAACTGATGGGCCCGAGTTCATTGAAGCTGCAAAGAATCAGCAAGGGACAAAACTGGGGAATTTTGGTTTTAGTCGTTTCCACTGCAGGTATAAAATACAGGTACAGGTATAGCAGGCAGAAGAAAGCTAATTTTATTTCTTTTGAAGGGATCAATATTCCACAATAGGGAAAGTTCTGTATTTCCATCTATACTTTTATAAACAGCATTTCATTATGTCCATTATCATAACAGGCCTCTTTATCTCCTCTGTCAATATTTGGCTTCATCAGGCACTGTCTTATCTTTAAAGTGAAAAATCCATCATCCTGACAGAAGGGAAAAAATACATTCACACCCACCTGCTAATTTATATTTGAGGCTGGAGGCCCAGAAGTGTTTTAAAGAGCTCCTGCAGGTTTGCATTAATTGTGTGGTTGAGCTGTTGTGCTGAGTTCCTGCAGCTCCTCCCCATGGGGCTCAGCAGGGAGGGAAAGAGGAGCAGCACACTCAGCACAGGAGGGCACAAATGTCCTGAGCAGCTGCAGCTCCTGTGCCCAAGAGCCCCTCCTGGGCATCCCCTGGGCACGTGGGGCAGCAGGAGCTGGGCAGGGCTGCAGGGGCAGCTGCTGCTTTCCAGCTGCATCAGCTCTTCATCCCCAGTTCCTCTGGAATCTGACCTACTGACTCACCCAAGGATTGAAATGCTCTTGTCTCCCTTGGGGTCTGAAGCCCATTTGTTGCTTTCAGGGCTAATTCCAGTTGTGAAGACCCTTCCCTTTGCTCTGAGGGGATTTGCTGCCCAAAGCTCCATGGCCTGGCCATGAGTTTGGGGGCCTGGTGGGGCTGGGCAGTCCCCCCTAAGTGAAAAATGGAATGTACACCTCATGATTAAGCCAGACATGACATTATAATAAAATCTGTCTGAGAAGACACTTCTGGAGCCACTCAGGTGCCCCACAGCACAAGAGCTGCTTGACATGGGGCTGCTGAACATCCTCTTCATGCTTGGAGGGTCAGCAGGGGATGCTGAAGCATCTTCATCTAAACCCTCCTTCGGAGCTTTTCTTAGCTCTGCAGAAACTAACCAGTACTCTGGCCAGCCATTTCACTGCTTTGGTGAGGTCATTATAAAACCATTGTGGATCTGCTTAGTGAGGGGACAAAATTTTATTGTTCATTTAACCCCTTCTGTCGGGAAAAACACACGAGGAATTCCAGGTGCATCTTGTTTATGTGCTAATTCACTGGAAAAAATAAGTGGTGCATTTTTAGTCCATTTGGGCTCTGTGCCTGGGCACACACTGCAGAGTGAGCCCCAGAACTGCACAGAATGGGGGCAACACCTGCTGCTGGGGGAGAAATAATTGCAGTGCTTCAACTCCATGGCAGTGGCAGGAACGGACATGTGGCTTCTCCCTCACTGCAGTGCAGAGGGACAGTGTGCACGGAGCAGAGGGAGCTCCAGCCTGGCCTCTGCTTGTCTTTGTTTGGCAGAAAACACTCTCAGCCCCAGATTTCTGGCAGTGCAGTGCAGGGACACACACCAGTAAATGCTTCATCACTTCATAGAATTATAAAGAAAAGATAGAAGAAATTGTCTGTGTATCATTTTTATTTACCTGAGGGCAAGGAAAGCCCCTTTGCAGACTGGAGAGAGTAAACTTAAATCTGGTGGGATTTCCCAGCAGGAAAGTCTGGGTGCCCCCAGCTCCCCTGGCTGCCCCTCAAATCCCTGTCTCCATCGGGGTAAATGTGGCACCTGAAGAGGAATGAGGAAAGGGGAGGGGAAAAATGGACTGAAATCCAGAAAATGTCTTTGGAACAATTGATATGTGTGTGTGTGTGCACTTGGCAAAGGCAGCATTGCAGAAAGGTGAACACCTTGGCACAGCTAATTGCTGCTCTGCCTCTTAAATTCCAGTGTCAGTTCTGATTTCTTCCTCTGTTGTTTATCTTCCAGCGAAGTAGATTTTAAATAAAACAAATATTTATGCTGGTAAAACATGATGGTTTCAATATTTAAGTACAGCAAAGCAAATGAAACTTCACAGTGTAAATATTGAAGGCAAGCAGACAAACCCAGAAACCCACAAGGCTGAAGGAAACTGCCTCAAAAACCTGAGGAAGACAATTCTAACCAAACCCAACTTCCTAACCAGAACCAACTTTGTAACCAAAACCAGCTTCATAACCCAAACCTGGACATTAATCATTTAATCCCCAAGTGAACTGATTTTGTGCATTAAATGTTTTTCCTCAGCTGGTGGGTTCTGTTGGCCAGGACTGCCCACCTCTTCCAACATCATTTATTTTAGTTATTTATTTTCTATCTATATTTTTCCATTTCATTTATTTTTAATCCAGATACATTTTCTTTTGTTGGGCAGAAACGTGAAGGCGAGCCCAGGCTCTTTGAAGGAGCATACTGAGGGAAAAATGACTTGTCTTTTCAACTTGCCTCCTTTCTGTAGGAGCTTTGACAGGCTCTAAAGTCCAGAGCCTCGGGCAGTTCCTCCTGGCTCTGCTTCCTCCCAGCACATTTTCCCCCTGCGAAGGGAACCTGCGGGTTTTCATTGTAAATAAACACAACCTTTGTGGAGTTTGAAGTGTGTTGGCTTTGAAGTGGTAACTGTGTTAGGAGGGAAATGTGGTGGGAACAGTGTCAGGTGCTCGGTGGGGTGAGAACAAAGCCCAGGGGGGCTGAGCCTGCACTGGGCGATCCTGAGAGAGAAGGAGCCCCAATGAGCTGGGCCATGGAGAGCAGACCCTGTGGGGCTGCCACTCCAACCAGAGAAGGAACTGTCATATCTTCCATACCCAGGAGACAAAATTCTGGCACAGGAACAGATCAAAGCTGAGGAAACTGTCAAGGGAGAGAAGTGCCAGAGTCCCCCTGGCAGTGCTGGATGGGACTGCAGTCAGTGCTGAGCCAGTGCCAGGGATGGAGCAGTGCCCAGGGCTGGTGTTCCCCTTGTCCCAGGGCCTGTGCCAGTCCCTGTGCCCTCCTCAATAACTGTGTGTACACCCTTGCCCTCTGGTGTCTGCAGCTTGGACACCAGCCCTGGGCTGAGGAAACACCAGGGGGTGTGTGGAAGGGAACAGAACAGTTCTGGGTCATCCTCCTTGTTTCCAGGTCAGAAGGTAAGGCCCAGCAGTGGTGCCATGATGGAAAAGAATGGAGACATTCTGAAAAAGTGTCTTTTCTAAATTTATTCCTAAATTGCACTTTATTTTGCTTTCTTTATTTCTGACAGTCTACATTTTGATGTCTGTGTGACAGATACACCTGAGGGGTGACTCCCCACACACCTCCAACAACTATTGTAGAGCTCCAGTTTTGCTGGTTTGTTCTGGGTTGATGGGACATCATGATTTCCTGACTCCAGCAGTCACCATCTTCCAGCCTTCACACAAGACATGGAACTGAGAACCTCTTGTTCCCCAGAGCAGCTGTGGCTGCCCCAGCCCTGGCAGTGTTCAAGGCCGGGTTGGACAGGGCTTGGAGCACCCTGGGCTGGTGGGAGGTGTCCCAAAAAAGAGTATGGAAGCCAGAAGAGCTGAAGAGGCCAGAAATTCTCCTCCTCCTGTCCCTCTGCCCTGGCCTTTAATGTCCAGCAATCTCTGCGGATTCCCTGATCCCCATTTCTAGGCACAAGGAAAGGCCCATGCACAGTAATTTATCTGCTCCAAAGCCACGTGTGCAAGAGCAGATACAGGATTATACCAAGTGAAAAGTTAAGAGCAAGGTTCACTTATCTTTTGATTTACTGGAGTAGGAGACAGTCATTTTTATAAGTTAAAAAGCAATAGATTGAGATCCACTCACCAGAGATTAGCTGAATTTCTTCCTTGAAGGGGCTCATTGAAATGTATGTGATGTTCATTGTTGTGTGAGATGCTGTTTAAAACTTTTAACAACAAGATAAAAGCTTGTGACTGGGAGAAAGAACTGCTGTCATTGCTGGATTTAATAAATCTTCAGCAGGGACAATAAGCCTGTGATAAAGCCAGACAAAGCCTATTGCTGGGAAGTGATTTTGGCAGGTGGAATGGAAGGACGTTCTATCATTGTGGCTTGGGACTGTGCGTGTCCCTGAGCTGCTGAGACCTTCCTGGGGGCCCCGGAGCTGCTTTGTCATTCCCTGAGGGTGACCTGGACTCTCAGAATGGCTGGGTGGCACAGACTGCTAGAGTGTACCCATGCCACACTTTGGCCCCAGTCAGGCTCAGCACCTGTGCCAGGTGGGTTTGGGAACCCCCAGGGCTGGAGGCTCCAGTGAGGCACAGCCAGTTGGGTTCCACCCTCCTGCAGCAGGGAAATCACATCTGGCAGCCCTGGAAACCACCAGGAACCCAAACCCATGGAAATGCCTTCCAGAAGGGTCTTGTCTGACCTGCAGTTGTCAAAGAGGACATTTTCCTTTCTCTTCCTTCCTTTGCAGATGTAGCAACTCGAAACTTTGTGCCCAGGGCTCAGTTGCACCTTGTAATTCCCAGACCTTTTCCCCCTGTTTTTATGGAGGGTGCCTGGGCTGGAGCCCCAGGGCCAGACCAGCCATGAAAAGCCACTCTTGGAGGAGGGAGCAGCACTGAGATCCATGTCAAGCGAAGGCCCTGGGACTCTGAGGAGCTGTTCTACTGTGCTTGCACAGCCTGGGAGCAGAACCAGCCCCACTCTGCTCCCACCACGTTGGTGGCAGTTTTCTGGAATGCTGCAAGGTCTAAAGGGAACAGTTCCTTCATCTCAAAGTGGCTTAAAGGGATGACCCAACACCCGTGGAACAAAGCCAAGATCTACTCCAGATTTGGTAAAAAATGAGAGCTGATATAAACTCAATGAATAAACAGAAGCTGACAAAAGACCACAGAAACCAGTTTACATGGATCCCCTGATATCTCAGATTGGGACTTTTTTCCCTTGGTCCTGATCCAGGAGAGGATTAAAGGCATTGCCACGTGCTGCCCATCGAGCCTTCTGCTAAACATTCTGAGCGAGTTCCAGCAGGAGCTGGAAGGGAAAGCTGATCCTGTTCCCTGCAGGTCCATTTTCTGCACAGGGTTTATTTTTAGGTTTGTACATTTTAGGCAGCCAAGGCCTCAAAAAACAAGCATCAAAAACTGGAGGAAAAAATAAAGTTGAAATCATTCTTAAGGGAAAAAAGGAGGAGTTCTCTTCTTGGGTGGTATCTATCATAAATAATGTTAATTATGCCTGCAGCACAAAAAGCAATTATCAAAATATTTTGCTAAACATCTTATAGAGAAGGCTGTTTACCAAAAAACACTCGAGTGTATCAAAGCCTTGACAAAAAGCTGTCTTAGAAATTAATAAATATGTTTGATTAGCACTTTCATGGATGCACAGATTCTGTATATGGGAGCATTATAGTGCATTTCATTACATATAAAGGCAATTAATGTCACAAATGAAGACTAAACTCTGACTCAGGCTAAATAATTGTCATTATCTATCATATAACATGCCCAGAAAGCTTAACTCTGCAATGATTTTTATGAACAATAAACTTGGCATTTACATACCAAAACAATTTGGTGTAATTCAGACTCAATAATAAATGGCAACAACAACAAAAAAATCACTCCCATTCCTCAGGATTTTTTTCCAGCATGATCACATGGACATTTTTCACTGTGTGTTCATCATGATGAGAAGGGCAAAGATCTGTTCTCTATGGTGTGTGCTGTGGATCCCAGGGCAGAGCCTGAGAGTGAGGGCTGTGTGTGAGTGTGAGAGTGTGTGTGTGTGTGTGTGTGAGGGGGGTG
>VWZD01007169.1:1097396-1151696 GCA_013396695.1 Sakesphorus luctuosus | reverse complement strand
GTGTGAGAGTGTGTGAGAGTGTGTGAGAGAGTGTGAGAGTGTGTGAGAGTGTGTGTGTGTGTGAGGGGTGTGTGTGAGGGGTGTGTGTGAGGGGTGTGTGTGAGGGGTGTGTGTGAGGGGTGTGTGTGAGGGGTGTGTGTGAGGGGTGTGTGTGAGGGGTGTGTGAGTGCGAGTGTGAGAGTGTGTTTGTGAGGGGTGTGTGAGGGGCTGCTCAGGCTCCTCGTGTCAGCAGCGCCCTGGGGAGGTCACTCCCTGCCTGGCCCGGATCTCTCCCAGCTGCAGGTGCCTTTCCATGGTGATGCACAGCCTGTGGTCCCCTCCTGCTCCACGTCCACTGAGCTCAGACCATCATCTCTCTGCTCTGAGGTCTCTGTGCTGCAGCTCTGCCTTCACCTGAGGTTGAACACAAACTCGTGGGGTTTGAGAAAAATCCCACCAGCTTTCCCTGTCCAAAGGTGACACATCCCCTCATTGACAACTGCCATTTACAAGGTATAAAATTTGCAGTTTTAAGGCAAAGGTCCAGTTCCCTTTGTATCTGCTCAGGTCACAGGGGTAATACCACACTGACAGAGACCCAGCCAGTCCTGTAACACCAGAGGGAGGGACCCAGCCAGTCCTGTAACACCAGAGGGAGGGACCCAGCCAGTCCTGTAACATGGATGTACTCAGTGGGTAATGACATGAAGAGGTTATGAAAACAAGGGTAGTGCTGCACTGATGCCAAGTAGAGTCAATTGTAAGATAAAGGACTCTAAATGGAGTTAAAGGCTCATTTAGTTGTGTTTGGAAACGAGCTGTGTGGGTGTAGAGTGTGGTGCAGCTTGGGAACAAAAAAGGAAATATTGATCAGCAGTCCACAGTGCATCTTCCCTGTGGCAGCTCCTGAGCCAGTGCCTTGCTGCTGTCAGGGACTCACTGCAGAGCTCAGGGCACACACAAAGGGTCTGGAGGTGATTAAAAATTACTAATAAGTTAATATAATTAAATATTTTTAATGCAACAAGCATGAGTGTGTAGGGAGCATCAATGCTGTTTCTCTGTGTTGCAGCAGGATGCCCTGCCTGAAGGGGGATCTGCAGGCAGAGGAATGAAACATCAGTGGCCACACTTTAACAAACAACGCAGCCCATGAACCACAACAAACCTCCCCCCCAGCAGAAACATAAAATAAACAGGAAAATGAAAGGCTCAGCTTTTCTTCTCTGTTGGATCTAATGCACCATTACCTGGGGGAAGAAATTAAAACCCCAGCCCCACATCCTCCCTCCCAGAAGCACCATTCCTCTTTCCACCTCAGTCCCCCTTCACAAAAAAAAAAGTGAAAAACAAACCAGCAAACTATTTTTTTCCCATTCTGAAAGAAAATGAGAGTCTTTGAGCAAAAAACATTCTTTGATGGAGACACACTTACTTAGCCCAATGCTGGCTCTGTCCTTGTGTGTGTGGGAAAAGGCAAACACTGCAGAGCCTCTGCCTTCATTATTTGCTGGCAATTAGTTTGTTGCTAACAAAGCCTTTCCTTGGGTGGAATTTCAGCTGTTGTCAGCTGTAATTCATTGTTAGATCAATGAATATTCAAACCTCACCAAGGCCTTGCCCCCACCCCTGCAGTGCCCACAGTCAGCCCTGGCTGACATGGGGATCTTCATCACTATGGGCCAGGGCACAGCTGGCACAGCTTCTTCTGATGCTGATTAACTTCATCAGTGTAATTGGTGAAGTTGTCTGGAGCAAATGGGAGGCTAAATACCTTCCCAGGGATCCCTCGTGGTGCCTGGGCCTGTGCTGGTGCTGGGTCACATTGGGAAGGACTTTCCTCTCCCCTCAACTTGGCCCCTCTCCCCCCTCAGCTCCCCCAGCCTTTGCCTGCCAGATTGACTGTCATTAATTGCTCCCCTAATTGTGTTCTGCTGTGCTATTGAACGTGATGTTCTTCAGAGCCAGGACCCACCTCAGGGGCTGGGACAGCTTTGGAGACACAGACTGAAGGGTTCTCTCTGTGGGACTCCAATTTGGCTTCTGGGGTTGTCCCAGATCCTGCAAAGTGCCTTTCAAACACTTTTTTCCCTGCCATCAGCCACCACCTCCCCCAAGACCTTTTCCAGCCCTGCTTTCTGTGCCCCTCTGGTCGGGTTTTTGGATTTCATCTGCCAACGTCATGAAATAAATGTTAGTCACAAGGGGGGAAGGGGGAGGGAGCAACTGAAAAAATATATTTATTGGAGTAAATAAAAAAAGTTAACCAAAATCCTTTATTGATACATTCTTGGATAATATCACAGGATCGAGAGAATGGAGAGGGAGGGAGGAGGTTGCGGCAAAGATTGGGGTCACTAAATTGGCACATAAGCAGCAAGATTAACGAAATTACTTCTTACAAACAGTATAAAACATACATGCTTCTGGAAGTCCTTACCACACTGGTCAGTCATGGTGGGGCATCAACAGAGAAAAACCTCAAGACATGAAAAAGCCAAATTCTTTCCTCCAAATATCATAAGAATCATTGAAATTATTGCAAAATAGTCATATACCTTAAAGAAAAGAACAAAACCGAACACAAATACAAATATCAAACATAAATTATTAACATGTACCATAAAATACATTACTGGCATGCATTCCAAAGATCAAGACCTCTACTAGAACTCAGCAAAAATCCTTCTGCTTCCTCTGCAGCCCATCGGAGGTGTGAAGGGGGACGAACTTTGCCAGCACAGTTTTTGGTCTTTAAATTCTTTTTTTTGTTTGTTTGTTTGGTTAAAAAAAATAAGGTATATGGATTGCAGTGATCCAAGAGCAGTCACACAAGTCACGCCCAGGGGGCTGAGCTCCTCCCCGCCGGTGGGTTTGAGCAGAGCCGAGAGCTCGGGCGCTCGTTCCAGCTGCCCATCCCAGAACAGACAGTGACCTCGGAACGACAGGATGGCAGGATGCAAAACTCCTCACAAACTGTACAGAGAGTTCCAAAACTCCCGGTCTGGAAGTACATAGAAAGACAGAGAGAGCCCCTGGGAGTCCTGTGGGCCGCGGGCGGCCGGCGCGGGATGGTCCCTGCGCGGGGCTGGAGCGGCGCCGGGAGCGAGGGCAGCGCTGGCACCGCCGCGGGCACCGCCGGCACCGCGGGGCGAGGGGTGCTGAGCCCGGCCAGCCGCCTAGATCACCAGGTTGTTGTAGCTGACGTACTTCTTTTTTGCAGCAGGGCCTGCAAGAGAAGCACAGAAGGGTCAGCGCCAAGGGCAGAGCCCCTTGGAGGGGCTGGCACTGCTCTGCACCCCTGAGCCCACCCCTCGGGCTCCAGCAGAGCAGGGCAGCGCCAGCCTGGGCTCAGCTCCAGCAGCAGGGCAGCGCCAGCCTGGGCTCCAGCTCCAACTCCATCTCCACCTCCAGCCCAGCAGGGCAGCCCCAGCCTGGGCTCCAGCTCCAGCCCAGCAGAGCTGCCCAACCCTGGGCTTCAGCTCCAGCAGCAGGGCAGCGCCAGCCTGGGCTCCAGCTCCAGCTCCATCTCCAGCCCAGCAGGGCAGCGCCAGCCTGGGCTCCAGCTCCAGCTCCATCTCCAGCCCAGCAGGGCAGCCCCAGCCTGGGCTCCAGCTCCATCTCCAGCCCAGCAGGGCAGCGCCAGCCTGGGCTCCAGCTCCAGCTCCATCTCCAGCCCAGCAGGGCAGCGCCAGCCTGGGCTCCAGCTCCATCTCCAGCCCAGCAGGGCAGCGCCAGCCTGGGCTCCAGCTCCAGCTCCATCTCCAGCCCAGCAGGGCAGCGCCAGCCTGGGCTCCAGCTCCAATTCCAGCTCCATCTCCAGCCCAGCAGAGCAGCCCCAGCCTGGGCTCCAGCTCCAGCCATTGCCATAAACCAAATTAGCACTGATTGATTTTGCTGGGCTCCTGCAGTCTGGGTGACCTCACTGCTGCGGCACCACGATGAGATCCTATTAAGATCTCTTTTTTCTAAAAACAGTGACACTTCCTCCAACTTCTTAAACCTCCTGGGCTAAACGTGGCTTTTCTCAGGGATAAAGCAATTCTGACTCAAGTTTTATGACTTCTGAGAATTTTTCAATATAGGGATGAAGGTACCAGCGTCCCTAATTATGACCTTCAAATCCAATCTGTTTGCAAACAGAAGGGAATCAAAGCAGTCAGGAAGAACTTTGTGAGTGCTGCTACATGTTCCTGTCACGAAAATCTGCAAATATTTGCAGCTGAACACAAAGCAAAATGTTCTGCAGTAGTCTGGCAACACTGACAGATTTGGGACACAGAATCACAGAATATTCTGAGCTGGGAGGGACCCACAAGGACCACCCAGTCCAACTCCTGGCCCTGCAGTGACACCCCAACAATCCCACCCTGTGCCCCAGAGGATCATCCAAATGCTCCTGGAGCTCTGGCAGCCTTGGGGCTGTGCCCACTGCCCTCTGGGGGAAGAACTTTTCCTAATATTCAACCTAAACCTCCATAGAGACAAAAAACCCCCCTGTATTTACAGTTACTGTAGTTCGCTAAAACACTCAAGCCCAAATCCCACTGTCTTTGAGAGAATTTGGCATAACTTAACCTGTTTGCTGAGTATTTCCAGGTTGCTGAACCAGGACAGACTCCACTGTCCCTTGGGATCATGTTTTTAACACGGTGCATTTCATTGTAAATCTTTCTCAGAGGAAGATTTAGGAGACACCATGGAAGGATTGGCAACAACAACAGAGATTTGCTCTGCAAATCTGCTTTTCAAACATCCTTGGGTTTGGGCATCCCAGGGCTCCTCTCAGCCCCTCTGCAAAATCAGATGTTTCCCGTGGTGTTCACTGTGTTTTAGTGACAAAGGAAGGATTTTACTCCCAGGTATTTCCAAGGCTGCCACGTAAGAGCCTCCTGTATATCTCCAGCCCTTTGCAGTGTTATCCTGAACCCCCACCCAACATGCCCCTGAAGAGTCAGAGCTGTCTGTTCAATCAAGGACTGAGTCTACAAAGTGCTGATCACCTTCAGTTCCCATTAACATCTCTTGGACACGAAGGTGTCCAGCACCTGACAGGATAAAACTCATTATCCTCCAAGGCTATGCTGCAAATATCCAGGAAACTGTGGAATGCTACTAATGCTGAAGAGGAGTAAAATGAGCCTAGCAAAAGGAAAATGTCATCATGGAACAGGTTGCAAAGTAATTCCATGCATTATTTTCTGATAAACTTCAGCTTTACCCATTACATGCTCCAATTTCAAACAGCAGCAGTTTCTGTGACAGATTTGGATGGTCTGCACTGCTGGGTCATATCCTGTCACCCCTCCCAGGAGGCCTGGGCTGTTACTGGGGCTTTCAGCAAACCTGATCACTGTGCTGGAGAGGTTTCTCACTCATTCAGCCCCAGTAGCTCAGCTCCCATTTCTGACAGGACAGTGAACTCCTGGTGCCCAAAGGGCTGAGCCAAGAGGTGCTGGGGATGATGTTCACCTGTGGGTTCTCTGGGCAAGGATGGGCTCAGACCTCAGGCAGGGATGCTCCCCCTGGCCCAGCTCTGCTTCCCTGGATGCTGTCGCTGCCAAAAGCATCATCCATAATTTAGACAAAACAATCAATAAGAGCTCCGTGGTTATTTTAGGAGAGGAAAGACAATCTTCCTTGGGTTTAAAGGCTGTTAGACCAGAGGAGATCATGTCTCCTGATAGGTGTTGGTGCATTTCACTGCTCTGCTCCTGCACTAACTCCAGGCACCTGGAGCTCAGCCCATGCACAATCCCAGACACACTCCAGTCTTGAAGGCTTCAGGAGAGAGACACTCTACTTGCTAATAAATCTCTGCTGAGTCTCAGCTCATCATTATCATTGGCAATTAGCATCAGGTATGGATTTGATTTTCCTCGAAGAAATTAATTTGCATGAAAATGGGGGACAATAATGAAACACGAGTGTTCCCAGGATTCTCCATGTTTTAATCCAGGAGACACGAGCATGGCCTGTTCTTCAAACTGGAGCAGACACACATCTCTCATATGCTGCCTTCCCAACAGTGCCCACACTCTGTCCTCTCCAAACAACACATACATGCTCACTGCTATACATGTAATTATGTCAGCCCTGCCTGGCCATTGCCTTGGCCTGGCTGCAGTGAGCCCAGAGCTGCACATGCAGCATCTGCAGTGCTGGGCCATCCATTCCCTGTGTGCAGAGAGACACAGCCCAGCTGTGTCCATGCCCCTTTCCAGAGCTGGGTGCAAAGGACACCAAAGGAGCTGTGGGATGAGCAGGGCCTGGCAGCTATTTTTAAGTACAAAATACACGTGGGAAGGCAACGTCCTGGATCCTGCCTGTTTGCAGATAAATGTGCTCTTGAGGCATTTGCACCCTATAACTTGTTTGGAAAAATAGACACCTTTTTCCCACCACCATTCCTGACATTCCCTTTTCTGCTAATTAGCAGTGAAGAGAAACAATGTTAATAGGAGAAGAAATTGGTATGAGGGATCCCTGGAGGACACAGCCTCAAACACACAGTCAGGACCACTGCACCATCTGTAATTCAGCCACAGGTAACTACAGAGAGCCACAGAATCACCGAGGTTGGAAAACCCTCCAGGATCACCAAGTCCAACCTTTGACTGATGACACATTAAACCACAGCACTGAGTGCCAAGTCTGTTTGTTTTCTGAACACTTCCAGGATGGTGACACCACCACCTCCCTGGGTAACCTGTTCCAAAGCCTGATCACTCTTTCAGTGCAGAAGTTTTTCCTAATATCCAACCTGAATTCCGCTGGTGCAGCCTGGGGCAGTTCCCCTTGGATCACTGGTTGCCTGGGAGAAAAGCCTGACCCCCACCCTGCCACATCCTTCTGTCAGGGAGTTGAGGAGAGCAATAAAGTGCCCCCTGAGCCTCCTGTTCTCCAGGATGAGCCCTCCCAGCTCCCTCAGCTGCTCCTCACAGGGTTTGTCATCACACCCCGGCAGGCAGAGCTCAGCACAGGATGCTCCAGCTCCCATTACAGTTTTGCTTTAACTTGGCTTGGAAAGAAAATTGTTTTGTCCTTGTTCTGGTGGAACATGACCTGGGCTGTCACACCTGAGAAAGGTCAGGAAGCTCCGTGCAGGAATGCAGAGTGATGGGGTGTCAGCCTGTGTTACTGCTCACACACAGGGCTGGCCATCCCGGCCCCCCCTGGTGCTGCTGCTGCTCTATGGGCATCACACACACTCTGCATTGGAAAGCCAAAGGAACTATGGATGGGAAACCAAGAGGGCCAGAGCAAGGCCTTCCAGCAGGAGCTGAAAAGAGGCCCCTTGGTCACCACAAACCCCAGACACCTCAGAGCACAGCCTCACTTTGGAGTGTGACTGTTGAGGAGCCTGACACCCACCAGAGCTCTGAGGTGTCCCCTCAGTTACGTGCTGTGCCCTTTGCTGTGCCCTTCCCACTCTCCATAAGCAGCTCCCTCCCTCCTCCCCTGTGCCCACCCATGTGCAGACACCTCCAGGCTGCAGCAATACCACCCAGTGAGGACACCCAGTGCAACTCACGTGGAAGCCAAACAGCCCTTCCTTAAAGCACAATAATGAAGGCAATGCCCTTCCCTTTCAGCAGGGGGGCAGTGAGAGCTCCCCCATCCCCTTCCAGAAGGGAGGAACAGGATTGGAAATAGCTGCAGCTCGGGGCCAACAACACATTAAAAACAAACACTCAGAAGCAAAAATCCTCTTTGGATATATAAGTTTCATCACTTCACTGGTTTTCATTATCTTGAGCACAGGCCACAAAGAAAGGAGCTCCCACAGCATCCCAGAGCAAGGCAGAGCTGTCAATACTGACTCAGAGTGAGATTTAATCACTTGCACTTCAATTTTATGCACATTTGTAACCTCTTCCATGCTTAAAGAGAAAAGATTTACAGTGCAAGAAATGAATTTTATTGCAGCCCTCAGGCATCTCAGGCTATCAAACGTATGAAACATCATCTCAGCATTCCCAGCTCTGAGCAGGAAGGGACATCACGATGGCTCTGAGCCTGCAACTCCTGCTCTGATTCCCTCTGCAGTCACTGTGGCAGATAATTCTTACCTTCTCTCTTTCATTTCCTTAATTCTGGCTCACAAACCTGTATCATTTGTGCCAGGCAGAGTGGGGGCTGATTATTAAATCCTACTTCTAGTCCATCTCAAAGCAGAATGGGGGTATGTGGCTCCTCCTCCATCTCTGCCAGAAAGACAGAGCTGTGCCCATGCTCTGCTGCCTTTAAATTGGGGAATTCAGATGAGAATGAGATGAAAGCAACAGGCCTCAATGATTCTACATGCTTGCCCAAACCCCAACAAATGGAATAAAGCTTGGAGAAAATAATTTAAAATTTGGTATCTAAATGTAAATGGATTGTTCTATCACATTTTGACATCTCTCTGTTGTGCTGCCATGGTGTGCTGGTACCTTATCTGGTCCCTGAGAGCCTGCAGTTGTACAAACCTATTTCCCTCTGTGTTGAGGGTCCTCACAGCCTGAGCCACGTGGTGTTTATGCAGACGGGCAAAAGGAACCTCGTGTTTTAATAATAGAATGCAAATATATTAAATTACAAATATAACATTAGTAAGAGCATGTTCCTCCCTAATTGCTTTACAGCCTCCTCTTCTCCCAAACTGCACCATCCCCAGCTGTCAGATCTGTCACTCTGTGCAGGGCAGTGCCAGTCAGTGCCGGGGGCTGAGGACAGGCAGGAACAGCAGTGCCAGTCTGGGCATGGGCAGGCCCAGCAGCAGGGCACAGACAGGGCAGGGAAGGTGCTCGAGGGATCCTTTTTCTTTCCTGGTTACTAATTTGCCAACTGGTGGGATGGTAACCTGGGGATGAGCTGGATGGTCTGTTGAGTCTGTAGTTTGGTGTGTCTGCTTGGCACAGCCTCTGGCATCTCCACTGGGATAACTGGGTGGATTGTCCTCAGAAATCCCTGCAAATCCCAAAGCTGACTGAAACCCTCCCAGCCCAGGTGGGGCCACATGGGCACATTTTTACCTGATGTAGGCACATCAAGTGATTATGGTTAGAAATCTAAAGAGCTGCCACTAAAATGTCAAATGTTGCAGCAGAGAAAACCAAACCAGCCTCCTTCACATGTGCACAGATGTGACCTGGAGCCAGATGTCCAGCCTGCCTGGCCAGTCCCACCCCTGAATGGCACTCAGGACTCTCTGCTCCCAGTCTGCAGAGCCCTGATGAGATCCATAAGCTCCTGCCCCAGAGGGGCATCAGGAGGTGACACCAGAGGCCAGAGGCTGCCAGTGAGTGATTAATGCCAAGAGAGCCCCAGGAGAGGAGAGACAAACCAGGCTGCTCTGTACAGCCTCGACAGCCTGGATTCACCTGCCTCACCTTGGGGTTCCTTCAGAACACAATTACTGACAAAGTCATCACCCCAAATCATTACATTGGTTTATGCATATGCACACAAGGCCCTGCTCAGAGCAGGGCTGGGCAGGTGCTGCAGGTGCATTTCTGCCTCAAGAACACTCACATGTCCATCACATCACACAGCTGCCACTTCTGAATGCCTCATATTCTCTCCAGGGCTACCTTTTACCTTTAGGGCTTCCTTATTATCATCCCTTTCCAAAATGGCTGTTCACCCACCTGGGACACAGTCCTGAGCACACCCAGACTGCAGAGCAACTCCAGGGAGTGACACACTCCTCAAGTGAGTGACACAGTCCTGAGCACACCCAGACTGCAGAGCAACTCCAGGGAGTGACACACTCCTCAAGTGAGTGACACAGTCCTGAGCACACCCAGACTGCAGAGCAACTCCAGGGAGTGACACACTCCTCAAGTGAGTGACACAGTCCTGAGCACACCCAGACTGCAGAGCAACTCCAGGGAGTGACACTGCTCCAGGGAGTGCCACAGCACCTCAAGTGAGTGCCACAGCACCTCAAGTGAGTGCCACACTCCCCAAGTGAGTGCCACACTGCCCAAGTGAGTGCCACACTCCCCAAGTGAGCCCTGCACGGAGGGGACTGTCAAAGGCTCGCGCAGAGCAGCGCTGGGGCCAACGCAGCAATTACAAACATTCAGTATCCTGGTTCTTCTAATGAGGATTCCTTTGAAGATCCCAGAAGGATTTATAGGAAGGAAGAGTCTGACCTTGCCAATTCCCCAGGGCTCATGGGGGTTTGAAGTAGGTTTTTCTTTCAAAAGTCTGTTTCAGCTTACAAAGCTTTCAAGTAGTAGCAGCTCTCGGGGTGTGTGTTTTTAACTTCCCACTTTTGTTACAATGCAGTTTCTGTGAGAACAGGGAATGTATCCAACAGAAAGAATAATAAAGGCAGCTCTTGGGTGAGATAATGGCATAATGATAGAATCAGTTCAGGTCAAAGTGCCAACAACATGACCCTCTGATGGCCTAAGACAGCGTGGGAGGGTTTGAGTTCATACTGTAAGTGTTTGCTTTGGCATCTTGCAAACGTGTTGGATTGAGCCCAATCTGCTGGTGAACTTTTAGATCCACAGGGATGAAGGAACGCTAAACTCAGACAATGTAGGGAAAGCAATCCTATTAAACACATGCTTGCACTGCAGTACAAAGGCAGACAATTCTGACCTCATTTTGAGAGCGACACCGACTCATTCCAGCGAAAGAGGCTTTCCCAGTGGAGCCCAGAAAGGATGGGCAGCTTATCAACCCATCACCCCAAACCCACAGAGTGAAGCAAAGATCATTCTGCACAGTTCCTGTGCATGTGGCATCTCCTTGGAAAGAGCAAAGAAGAATGAATGGACGATTTGGAAGCTGGGCACATTTTCATCTCATGTACCAGATAAGTAATGGACTGAACCTCCTGCTCAGAACTCCGAGCCCTGGGGCTCTGGCACAGGGGGAACAATCACACTGGATGTGCTGGAAACTTTTTCCTAAGGGCACAAGACAACCATTAGATTGCCCTAACTCTGGACAGCAAACTTAAGCTGTCTACAAAGAAAAGTAAAGAAAAATCCTATAGAACATGACATAAAACATGTTTTTAGGACAGTGCAGTGGTGAACTCCCAGTAAAACCCCAGCTCTCCAGACAGGAGTGGAATTGCAATCCATTGAAATCCCATTCCTGCTCCAGACAAGGGCAAAGCACCTCCCAGTTCAGCCCAACCAGCACTTCTCTCCCTAAAGATTTACAGGACAGTATGAAATACTGTGGAAAGTTATGGGTTCCTTTAAACTCTTCCACAGCATTTCCCCCTTGGACACAGGGAGTGCTTCAGGTTTCCCTGGCTCTCCAGGACTCTGCTGGAAGCATCCACGTGCCCCACAGCCCCTCTCCCTGCCAACACCCCCCGGTGCTGGTATCCAAGGGGCAGGTGCCTTTTCCAGGCAAAACACATCCCTGAGGAACGTTCCTGAACTGCAGAGGCCTCTGGCAGGAGACGGGGCCATGGGAAGGGCCAAACTCAGTGTCAAAGGAAATCTGCTCTTCTGAAAGGTGTTTCAAAGATGTGCACCTGGATTAATCCTAAATCCTGGCATCTGGGATATTCCCCCACACTGGGCTATGACACATGTGCCTTGTTCCACTGGTGAGAGGTGGCACTTGCCATTTCTAATGGATTTCCCAAGGCCAGGGACATTCTCTGCACACAAACAAAGCACATCATTTATCTCTGCCTCGGAGCTGCTCACGCCAATGCCTCTGTCAGCCGCAATAAACTCCTTTTGTTAAGCTGGAGAGAGGATCCCAGTGCCTGTGGTGACAGACACCACTCCTGGCCTCCCTGGGCTGGGCTGAGGGATCGGCTCAACCTGCCAGCCCTGTGCCTTGCAGGGGTGATCAGGGGGGGCATCTTCAGAGAGCAGTCCAGAGTCGTTCCTGTGAACCTTCCCCTCTGATCCTTTGGAACAGAGTGTGACTTTGATTCACAGAGCAGAGCCAGACTGTTTATAGCCTGGAAAATCATCAGGGTTTTGCCAGACAGAGATCCATGAGTTGAGATTTTGAGTCAGGAAGTAAGATTGGAACAGTGAAGGATTCGCTGTACCCTTCCAAATAAAAGCTAAAATCAACAAAGGAAGCACTGCTGAAGAACATCAATCTCAAGCATGTTTGGCTGCATCTTCCCCCAATCTCCTTGTTGTCTGCTTGCAGATAGAAACCTCTGTGTCAGGTGAAGCTTGAAAGTATCAATGAGAGTGGGATCAGAGGATGAACAGCAGGAAGGCTCCTCACTGCTGCCAGCAGTGAAAGATTGCAGAGAGGCTTCGGGAAGAGCTGTGTTTGTGCTCTGAGAGTGGGACGTGCTGAGGCCATGGGGGACAGGAATCCCCCTCAGCAGAGCACAATGTGAGGATGGAACTGTGGCCCAGAGCACAAGTCCCTGCAGAACCCTCACCCCAGTCCATGCCCAGCACCATCTGCACCAGCCCCATGTGGAGCTGCAAAAGTGGTTCCAAGTCTATGTGAGATTATGGCAGGGAAGAAACAAACCCAACTCATATTCCTTAATTGGAGCTGATGGTACAGAAAACCTGCTAATTCAAACTACCTTTAGAAAGTCTCTCTTTGAATGCTGTGGACCAGAAAGATAACAAATAGAAGCAAATTATTTTCACCTGCTTAAACCAAGTAATTAACAGCACTTTGGTTATCTTACCTGGAAAGCCTGGCTCTGGGAGAGCTGTTAGAGCCACATGTGAAAACAATTTGCATGAAACATAATTAAAATCCTGGCCTGAGTGATTGACTAAAACACCCCAGAGGAGGGCTGGGGTCCGAGCTGGGAGGCAGCAACTCCCCTCTGCCCCTGCCTGTGTTCCAGTGTCCCCTCTGCCTTGTCCCCAGCCCCAGGGCACAGCTGGGGGCTCTGCAGGGGCTCTCCCCTCCCAGCCCAGCATGGCTGTGACACTCTGGACATCTCTCCAGCATGCCCTTCTCTCCAGCTACTGAGAACCAACACAACTCCCCCCACCCAAATGCATTCCCAAACAGCACTTTTTGGTGGCCAGTCCCTGTTCCAGCAACATCCCAGCTCTTCTCCATGCAAATCCCTGTGTTTTGGCCAAGGCAGATATCCAAGAAAATCATAGAATTACAAAATGCTTTGGCTCAGAATGATCTTAATGCCCATCCCATCCCACCCCTGCTGTGGGCAGGGACACCTCCCACCAGCCCAGGTTGCTCCAAGCCCTGTCCAGCCTGGCCTGGGACACTCCATGGGATCCAGGAGCAGCCACAGCTTCTCTGGGCACCTGTGCCAGGGCCTGCCCACCCTCCCAAGGAAGGATTCCTTCCCAGTGTCCCACCTAACCCTGCCCTCTGGCAGTGGGAAGCCATTCCCCGTGTCCTGTCCCTCCAGGCCCTTGGGAACAGTCTCTCTCCATCCTTCCTGTGCCTCCTTCAGGCACTGGAAGGTCACAATTAGGTCTCCCTGAAGCCTTCTCTGTGCCAGGCTGAACAGTCCCAGCTCCCCAGCCTTTCCATGGTTATACAGTAATCAGACAAGTAATTCTTCCTCCCACCCAGGAACTCCCCTCCCTTCCTGCCAGCTGGCCTTCTCCAACTCCTTGGCAGAGTTGCAAGTAACAAACATCCTAACAGGCAAATCAAGAATGTTCATGAGGTGCAAAGAGACTCAATTCCCTGGAAAATGTATTCCTGGTGTATGATTCTGCCACACAGTGTCTAACAAAATTACACTTCAAGCTGCACTGTTTAACAGCCCAATTTTGCTGCAATCAACATTTAATTTTTTAGCAGAATGTCTTGATTTCAAATACCCTGGAAATGTTTAACAGCTGATATTAATAAAAGCCCAGATTTAATGCAGGGCTCTTTATCCCAGGGACATGATAAGTATCGTGACAAATGCTGTAACTATGGCAACTGTAGCTTTTTATTTCTTTTCCCACTGAACAGCAAGAACACACATCTCACTGGAGGCAGGGCCAGACTCTGCTCCCAGGTAAGACCCAGAGCTCTGAGTTCCAGAGGAGGAACTCAGTCAAACCCCAGATCCTGGGAACAGACCACCTTCCTTCCCTATTATGTGTCTCCATTGTCATTTACATGTATTTAACCTCACACCCCTCCTTTTTTTTCCTCCTCTATGGCTAGAAAACAACCCCCTGCCTTTTTTCCTTGCTGTCAGACCCAGTTCAAAACAAACAGTCTCACCTCAAAGTCACAACACCTGTGGTCCCACCAAAAGGATGCTCTCCTCTCATGCCCCCCACCCACCCCGGGAGGTGCCCACACCTCCTGCCCTGGAGCCAGGAAAGAGAAACAACCCCCTGCACTGTTTTGCAGAGAGGCTGAGTGTGAAAGCAGTGCCTGGAAGGGACAAACACCAAGAAAATCCAATTTCGGATGTGCCATTGCTTGGATTTGCTGCTGCTTCCTGCCCCAACCCCAACCACGCCCAAATATCCTGTGTGTGAGAGCTGAGAGAGCCCAGCAGTGATGGGAGAGCAGACAGGGAGCCCTGCCAGGCTGACGTTTGCCCTGCCAGGCTGACATTTGCCCTGCTTGGGACAGAGGGAGTCATTATAAAGAAATGGAAGATAAGAGAGCCAAAAGTCTTGTCTTTTCCCTGCTATTACAATTTATAAATTTGAAAAAGTCTCCCTGAGAGGATGTAAGGGCTGAGAAATTCATCAGTGGGAGAATTCAGAGCTACCAGGAGTTCATTAGATTAAAAAGCAAGAGGGGAACTGGTCCATGAGGTATAACCAGGTCTGCTCACTCTTCCCCCAAATTTCCTAGGCAAGAAGGATCATGTAAGACAAACAGAAAAAATGGAATGAAAGATGAATACTTATACACTAATTAATACTCATTTGTGCCTCACAGACATCTCTCTACTACCCAGCTTTTAATATCCAAAGCACTTCTAGCCATGAATAATGTTTTCATCACCTCACTTCAGACTTGAAGGTGACGGTTTAAGTGCCCCAAGAATTTTAATTTTTAAAAAAGAAACAGTCTGACACTTCCCTGCATATTTACAAGTCTTGTGTCGTGTAAGTCATGAAAGGTGTGAGACAGTCTGCAAATAATTAATATGGGAATGTGCAATTATGTGAATGTATGAAAGTGCACCAGCCAAAGGAGTTATTTTTAGATGTAAAAAAGAAAGTAACATGATCCCCAGATGTTCAGACAGGAGGGAATGTTCTGTCCAGGGGCTGGATCCCTCTGCTCTGGGGCCAGGCTGGGAGAGTTGGGGGAGTCACCTGGAGAAGGGAAGGCTCCAGGGACACCTGAGAGCCCCTGGCAGGGCCTGAAGGGGCTCCAGGAGAGCTGGAGAGGGGCTGGGGACAAGGGGTGGAGGGGCAGGACACAGGGAGTGGCTTCCCACTGCCAGAGGGCAGGGATAGATGGGATATGGGGAAGGAATTGCTGACTGGGAGGGTGGGCAGAGAAGGAATTCCTGGCACAGGTTGGGCAGAGAAGCTGTGGCTGCTCCTGGATCCCTGGGAGTGTCCCAGGCCAGGTTGGACAGGGCTTGGAGCAGCCTGGGCTGGTGGGAGGTGTCCCTGCCCATGGCAGGGGTGGCACTGGGTGGGCTTTAGAGTCTGCCCCATCCCTGGAAGTGTCCAAGGCCAGGATGTGTCTCTGTGCAACACTTTTCAATAAGCATATCACTGTTAGAAGAAATTTATGATGTTTAGTTTTCCAGTCAGCCATTCCAGAATCAAAATAGATGCAGTGAAGAGCTGTCAAAGTCAATTTTGACTGCAAATTCTCATTTCTGAGCAGCCTCCACTGAACAGAAAATCCCTCAAGTGAGGTTAAACACGGAGCACTTTCTCAGGATGAAAAGGGCCAGATTTAAAATGAAAATTACGCTCCAATCCAGCAAATAATTATTTTCCACTACACCCTCAAAGGCATGAAGAGCTACAGAGCAGCACCCAACTCAGCCCCAAAGCCTCCAAAGAGCTGCCATCCCCAGGGATCCCACTGCTCGATGCTGGGGGGGCTTTGGGCTCCCAGGACTGTGCATGGGAGGACAGGCATGGAAAACCCCTGGGACTCGTAGGTACCTCTATTTACCTCTGCCAACATAAGCCCAGGTGGGAACATCAGTGCTGCCTGGAAGGCTGAGAAGGAGGGGAGAACAGACCTGGTGGAGCCCTGCATGGAGAGGCTCCAAAGCCCAAGGGACAGGTCCAGGTCTTTCAGATATCACAAGTACTTCACTCACTGGCCTGTCTTTCCCTCCTGAGCCAGATGAGGAGGAAAGTGCTGCAGACCTTTCTGCAGTCCCAGCTGTGGCTCTACAGCCCTACAGAGGCACTGACTTTCTCTACCCTGTTCAGTGATGGACAATTTTTTCCCTGACCCAGCTACCACACAGAGTTTTTCAAGCCGTGTATTTTCATCAATCTCAACAGCAGAGGAGTCCTGGTTGTCACTCCTAGGAAGCAATTTCGAGCATTATAAACACACCTCTCTGTGCATTGCAAGCAGAAATGGATACAGTTGTGTAAGGGCTCAGCTCTCTGTTCGTACCTACCACAAACAAGTTCCCACCAAAGCAGGTATCAATTTACAACCGAGTTGATGTTTTCCTGCTATTCCTGCTTTGTTTCTGATACAGGGTATTGTTCCCTGCTGGGTTTTGTTTTGTGTTCCTGGAAGAACAAATCAAAGCAGCAGGCAGAGCTCCAGCCGCCAGCCCAGCTGGAGCAGGAAGGCTTGGGGAGGGATGGAGATGGGCTGAGCAGGGATGCTGAGGGGAGGGATGGAGATGGGCTGAGCAGGGATGCTGAGGGGAGGGATGGAGATGGGCTGAGCAGGGATGCTGAGGGGAGGGATGGAGATGGGCTGAGCAGGGATGCTGAGGGGAGGGATGGAGATGGGCTGAGCAGGGATGCTGAGGGGAGGGATGGAGATGGGCTGAGCAGGGATGCTGAGGGGAGGGATGGAGATGGGCTGAGCAGGGATGCTGAGGGGAGGGATGGAGATGGGCTGAGCAGGGATGCTGAGGGGAGGGATGGAGATGGGCTGAGCAGGGATGCTGAGGGGAGGGATGGAGATGGGCTGAGCAGGGATGCTGAGGGGAGGGATGGAGATGGGCTGAGCAGGGATGCTGAGGGGAGGGATGGAGATGGGCTGAGCAGGGATGCTGAGGGGAGGGATGGAGATGGGCTGAGCAGGGATGCTGAGGGGAGGGATGGAGATGGGCTGAGCAGGGATGCTGAGGGGAGGGATGGAGATGGGCTGAGCAGGGATGCTGAGGGGAGGGATGGAGATGGGCTGAGCAGGGATGCTGAGGGGAGGGATGGAGATGGGCTGAGCAGGGATGCTGAGGGGAGGGATGGAGATGGGCTGAGCAGGGATGCTGAGGGGAGGGATGGAGATGGGCTGAGCAGGGATGCTGAGGGGAGGGATGGAGATGGGCTGAGCAGGGATGCTGAGGGGAGGGATGGAGATGGGCTGAGCAGGGATGCTGAGGGGAGGGATGGAGATGGGCTGAGCAGGGATGCTGAGGGGAGGGATGGAGATGGGCTGAGCAGGGATGCTGAGGGGAGGGATGGAGATGGGCTGAGCAGGGATGCTGAGGGGAGGGATGGAGATGGGCTGAGCAGGGATGCTGAGGGGAGGGATGGAGATGGGCTGAGCAGGGATGCTGAGGGGAGGGATGGAGATGGGCTGAGCAGGGATGCTGAGGGGAGGGATGGAGATGGGCTGAGCAGGGATGCTGAGGGGAGGGATGGAGATGGGCTGAGCAGGGATGCTGAGGGGAGGGATGGAGATGGGCTGAGCAGGGATGCTGAGGGGAGGGATGGAGATGGGCTGAGCAGGGATGCTGAGGGGAGGGATGGAGATGGGCTGAGCAGGGATGCTGAGGGGAGGGATGGAGATGGGCTGAGCAGGGATGCTGAGGGGAGGGATGGAGATGGGCTGAGCAGGGATGCTGAGGGGAGGGATGGAGATGGGATGAGAAGGGATGCTTTGGGGAGGGAAGGAGAACAGAGCCTGGTGCTGAGGAGCTCTGGCAGGGCCAGTGTAAGCCCAAACCATCCCTGACTGTAGCATTTGTGTAGCTTTTATGAACCAAACTTTAAAATCTGCTTGAAGATTCTGAACAGCCAATTGCTTTTTATAGGACTTGGATGACAACATTATTTGTGTGCCTTTGCAGACAGCAATGCCTTATATTATTTCCACTATTACATAATTTTAGAAATCTGTGAGTTCCTAATTATTTTAATTTCAAATGCTTGTGATTTTCTTTTTTTAGTTTTATTTTAAAAAGTGATTTCTCCAGAGATTTAAGGCATCTTCTCTTTCTCTCTCTCCTTCTCATCTTCTCCCTTTAGCAATTTCATCTTCACACTGCTGCCCTTTCTTCTTTCCCATTTCATTTACAATAATACTTTGAGTGGCCCCTTCTCCTCCTTGACTGCTTTGTTCCATTTCCCTCCAGACCAGCCATCATCACCCTTCCTGACTCTGGCACTGGGATGCTCCAGGTCATCCTGATGTTCATGAAGAGCTTCACACCTTAAATCAGCCTTTCTGCCTGAGCTGGGAGTTAACATAATGGCCCTGATTCAAATACAATAAAACCAATTTGAACACTCTGCAAGGACTGAATTGAAACTGGAGCTGGGGCAATTTACACCGCCAGAGATATTAGGATTTTTTCCTGTCACTCAGAGACTCAATTCAAGCAACATTCCTACCTTTGCTGATATAAGTTCTCGCCTATTAGGGATCAGTGAAACATTCGGTGAAGGCTGGATACAGTGAGTTCTTCAAGCCCTTGGTGCACACACAGTAACCAGGTCAGCCCCTTCCAACCTGGGTTAAACCCAGAGGAGTGGGCAGAGCCCCAAAGGAGCGGGCAGAGCCCTCTGAGCATACACAGAATTGTGAGAAACATCTATTAACGCTTGTTAGCAATTTCTCCCCAATTTCAAAGGCTTTCTCGTACCTCTGATTGCCTTAGAAAAGCAGAATTTCTGGTAGATACAGTCACAAACACCAAATGAGCTCACACATCACCACAGGGGCAGCCACAACACCCGGGAAAACCAGCCCTCAAAAATTGTTCACTCGAGGTTCCACAGGAGGGAGTGGTCACTGGGCTCTGCCTTGGGGAAAAGAAGGTTTTGCAAACTTTTTTTGAGCCATTTATAATTTTAGAGTAAAGAGGGTTGCTCAGCTCACATGTTGGCAAATGTTATTTTTGTGCTGCCAAGCGACTCTGTGGGTAGAGATGTTGGAAATGACTCAGAAGACTCTTGTTTAGTTGTTAGATCTGGTGGCCGGAATTAACTTTAGATCATTTGTTTGTTCCTTTTTTAAGTGGTTATCGAATATCTCCATCTTCAAGGGCTTTATGGGGATCCTCCTGTAGTGGTGGGAAGGAGGAGACCCCCAGGTGCTGCTGCTCAAGGATCCCAGTGCTGGCATTGACATGGGTCTCCCCTTTTCCAGGAAAACCTTCCTGGGGCAGCTTTTGGGAATGGATTTGTGAACAATTTTTAAGTTAAATACTTGTTTTAAAATAGCTGCTCTAATGCACATTCCTTACATAATTATGTATATAATAGGAAGGATCATAATCATCATCATCATCATCACCATCATAATTTGAGAATGAAATAATAAGAAGCTCAGTTTTCCTTACCTTTTTGGAAAGCAGGCAAAAGCTATACAGTAGGTGGAAGAGTGTACCAAGTAACAGATTTTTGAACACTCTTTCTTACTGGTGGTATGGAGTCTAAGGGAAAGTAAATACAGTGGTATGTAGGATCGCTCTGAGCACAGAGAACTCCTCCCATCTGCCCTGAGCCCTGCCCTGAGCCCGGGGTGACACTAATCCTGCCTCAGGGCTCAGGTCAGAGCAGTGCAAAGCTGAGGCGCCAGACAGCAAATGAGCTCTGGGGTAGCAGCAAATGAACCAGTCACAGAGTTCAGGTACCTCTGAACGTGGGAGCAGCTGCTCACACACCAGGGCTGGCTTATTATTTATTTTATCTTCCTCTTCCATGAACCAACTCGGGGACATTCTGGCTTTAGTTTCAGGTCCCCCAGCCCCTCCTCACCAATGCAGCCACTCCCAGGTTCCTCAGCACCAGCAACAACCACGTTAGTGTTTTCCTCAGAGAGATGGAAGAGGCAACGTGACATCAGTGATGTTCAGGATAAAGGAGATGAACACACAAACACAGCACAGGAGCACCTGCAGTGCCTGTCCAAGACAGGAGATGCTCGTGGTCCACAGATACCACCCACAGATCAACGATGGAACCCACAAAATCAATGAGCGCTCTGGAGGATGGAGCAAAGGGAGGACAGACACAGAGTGCCCTCCCTGCCGTTGGGATGGAGAGGGACTGACAGCACCTGGGAAGGGCCACTGGGACACAGAACATGCAAACAGTGCCACAGAACATGCAAACAGCACCTGCTTGTCTGGGGACAAGGGGCAGTGGCTGCACTTCGCCACCACAAACTCAATCAGCTGCCAAGTCAGTTCTACTTAATGCTCAAAGAGGGGAAATGTAGCTTAGAATTCATCCCTGTGAGGGTGGGCAGGCCCTGGCACAGGTGCCCAGAGAAGCTGTGGCTGCCCCAGCCCTGAGAGTGTCCCAGGCCAGGTTGGACAGGGCTTGGAGCAGCCTGGGCTGGTGGGAGGTGTCCCTACCCATGGCAGGGGTGGCACTGGATGGGCTTTCAGGTCCCTCCAACCCAACTCATTCTGTGGTTCTGTGAGAGCAGACGCTGCTGGTCCTGCCCAGAGGCACAACCTCCTCATTGCCAGGGACTCTGGCACTGATTTCCCTGTTGCTCTGGTGGGTGAAGCTGTGAATGAAAACCAGCTGCTTGGGAAAAGGAGGAATTACATGTAAATCTCAATATAAGCTTGGGTTGGAGGCTCAAATGTTTCTCTCACTTTCTGACACTGCTCCTGCAGCAGGGGCACGAGCAGACAGCCCAGCAGAGCACTCTCTGTCTGCTCCACCTCACTCTTGAGAAGTGTCTTCTCCAACAGGGTGAAATCCAAAGACACACAAGAGCAGAATGAGCTCATTACATGGACAAAGCTGCTGTGCACCAAATTATGCTCATCTAAACCTGCAGCAAACATGCCTTAGAAGGGAAAAGCCGTGCAAGGAGTGAAAGCACCAACGTGCCAGATGGCAAACAGGAATGATTAAGAGAGTTTTCCTAAGGAGATTGAAAAACTTGGCCTTAATACATCACATTGAGCAGGACAGCCCTCCCACGGCATGGCTCAGGAGCTCAGCTTGTGAAACTTCTGCTTTCCCCCAGATCCTGAGGAAACCTGTACCTCAGGAGTCCCTGTTCCCCCAGAAGTGGGACACAGGCCACTGCATTCCAAGTGGTTCTCCTCCCACATCAATCAGGGTCTCTCTTACACTCACACTAAAGCCCCAGTGTGTCAGCCCAGCTCTCCCACGTGCTCTGTACGTTGTTTGCTGAGCCTGAATTCCTGCAGGTGCCCCCAGAGTTGGGTGCAGAGGTTGCCCAAGGTGTTCAGCCCACCTGCTCCTGGGAAGCTTCCCAGGAAATTCATAGCCCTTCCAGCTTTCCATGCACATCCTCAGTTCATTGTCACAGAATCACAGAATGCTTTGGGTTGGAAGGACCTTCAAGATCATGCAGTTCCACACCCCTGCCATGGGCAGGGACACCTTCCAGCAGCCCAGACTGCTCCAAGGTGGAATGCAACCTGGCCTTGGCCACTTCCAGGGATGGGCAGCCACAGCTTCTCTATGCTTTTATATGTCTGCTAAACCATGGAGGTTTTTTCAAGGCTCTATTTCTGTAAACCCATCCCTATCTGCTGTTAGTTTGCCTGTGGCATGTGAGTGGGACAAGCCATAAATTTGGGCTCAGTCACCAAAGTGCCCAATGTCTGGAGGTACATGAACCCCGTGCTGGTGGCTCCGTGCTATTGGTTCTTAGGAGATGTTACAGATTTGGGGCTTTCCAACAGAAACAGCAGCTCCAGCCTCCAGCAGCTGAGCCAGCACCAGCAGCAGCAGCACCAGGACCCAGAACAGAAAATCAGACTGGAAACCCAACTGTACTTGGACACTTCTGAGAACAGCCCTGGCAGCAGAGCCAGGTCAGCACCCAAGTTCACTCTGACAGCGTTGATGAGTCTCCAACTCATCCTTTAATCCCCTCCAATTAATTTCCCTTCCTCCTGCCCTCATGAGTTCCAGAGGAGCCTGGCAGGGAACCAAGAACCAGAACTTCCCCCTGGAGCTTCTCCCAGGGCAGGTCCAAGCCAGGAGGGACCAGCAGCCACTTCCCATCGTGGGCCATCACTGGGGAGCAAAGCCAGTTGTACAAAGAAATAAAATACTGGAAAGACATTCTTTTGTTTTGTTTTCAAAGAAGACACTTGAGATTTTTTTTAAAAAATAAATCAATGCTCCTTGCACTGATGTACCTGGGGCAGTTTTTTAATTCACATTTCCTATTTTCCAATTGGTCAAACTCTGAAAATTTCCTTATTCACTGTATAGAATATTTTTTTTTGCAGTTAAACTGCTATGAAAACATCAAAACCATTTTTATGTCTGGTCATCACACTCAAATTTTCACTGAAAAGGAATGCTGGGGAGTTTTGCTTGGATGACAGTGCCTTTTTTTTTTTTTTGGCTCATTTATACAATTTTCAAATTTCCCACCTAAAAATAGAACTTTAAACATATTTTTAAAACAAAATATTCATACTTCAAAAAAGAAACTCAGTTCAGGTGTTCAATGAGTTACTTTTACAGATATTCATGAATGGTGCCTGGTCAGGGGAGTTGATCAACAACCCTTTGAGCACTACAGGAAACTCCCAGTGACTGCAGTGGGTACACTGCCACTAATGTGCCCAAATACTTTAAGTACAGTAGTTTATTTAATTTGGTTTTCTAATAACAGTTTTCATGAATACACAAACCCAGGCAGTGAAATAGGAGAGATGGGTACAGCTGATAAAATGAACAGGTGGAACTCTAGAGAAATAATTAAAATGCTTAAAAGAAAATATATTTTCCAAATCATAAAAAAATGTAAAATCCCACTAGCTGGGAAAAACATAGGAATTAACATATTGCACATTTTCTGCCTGGAGATGTTAACAAATGAATTTCTGTGCTTTAAAGTCCTACATAGTGAAGGCTCAAGGCAGAAAGAGGCATAGCTGGGCAAGACAGGGGCCTCTTAAAAGCATATCCCAGTCTACAGCCCTAGAGGGAAAATGGGGTTTAGCAGAAACTGGGGGTTAAGTAGGCAATATTTCTTTTAAATAAACATCATTCCTTCTCAGGGAAAAATCTGGCTGTTCTTTGGTGGGAGGGGGAAATAGTCCCAAATTCTGAAGCCAGCAATAAGATGCAGCCCAGGAGAGTGGGATGGGGAGGGGACACCTGGGGTGGGACGTCCCTGGAGTGGGACATCCCTGGGCTGGGACATCCCTGGGCTGGGACGTCCCTGGTGTGGGGCTCCCACGGGGCTCTGCCTCTCCCTCTGCACTGACCTGCAGCATCACAGCTTGGGGAGTTTTCTTGTGGTTCAAGTTTTGAAAGGAAATGTTTATATTTTGAGTTTTCTGGGGGAGAAACTAATTCCAACTCATTTGACCAAATCAGCAATTAGTGAAGTGCAGCAGCAACACACGTTCCCCTGCCCTGCCCTGTCCCAGCTGACTTGCAAATTCTCTTTTGCTTCCTTCCCTTCCTGAATTTGCCTTGCCAGGAGACTCTGCCTGTCCCTGGGTAACACCCCAGTGCAGGAGTTCCATTTATTTCCTCCTGCACTGAGGGCTCTGCTCAGCACAGCTGGAAGAGCCTTAATGTGCTCCGTAATTTACGAGCACCATTTTCCTCCCTGACTCCTGTCAGAGCCCAGTTCCCAGAGTTCAGCTTCCAAAGGCACGTTCATTTCCCTCAGAATATATTCTGGATACCTGCATGATGAGGCATCAGAGGAAACTCCTCCTGGGGTGAACAAGGGGAGGCAAAGCGCTGTGTCAGTGCTTCGCTGCCTGTTCCCCCTGCCCTGCCAGCTCCCAGGCAGCTCCTCCAGCAGCAGCTCCAGACGAGGAGTGGCAGGGGCTGCCGGAGCCAGCGGGTCTCGGGCACGGAAAGGGCAGCTCTGCACATCCAGCTCTGCTCTGCACAAATCTGCAGCCGTGCCCAAACCTTGCCAATGTGCTGCAGAGCTGTCTCCTTCCTCAGCCCCTTCCAGATGCAAATGCAAATCAAATGTGATGGCCTCAGTCTGTAATTCCGTGCTGCGAGTTCCCTGTGAGGCACATCAGGGAAACTGGAAGCGTCTTTGCCATCTATTTTCCTGGCAAGATTTGCATTAGGGACAGATAAAATCCCTAAACAGGAATCTTCAGGACTGTGAGATTTTTGCAAAGGAACTTTGGAAGAAACCAAATGGTATCTGAGGTTAGCAGAGCTATCAGTGAGTTTGGTCCTTGTCCCTCCATCCGTCCTGGAACCTGTCCCTGCCAGGGTGAGTTGGACACAGGCCAAGGGCTTTGGTACCCAAGGATGCTGCTGATCTTACAGAGGAGGAAGAGGAGGAGGTAGAGGACTTACTCACAGCTACCAAACATGTTCTGAAGCGCTGCTGCCAACTGGCACAACTCAAAAATTTGGGGAGGAAATAAAGAATCAAAAGAAACATGAGACTCCCAAAACTCTGTAATGGAGAAGACCAGGCGTATGAAGGCCCCGCCCCCGGGCGCCTGCCAGGGCTCCGCCCGCCATGCAGCCCCCAGAGGTGCCATACTCACTGTTGGGGTCCACGTTCTCGCACAGCTCGGTCTTGGCCTCGCCGTTGGGGCGGTCGCTGGGCTTGTGCGAGAGCCGCGAGGACATGGTGGCCGCCGTCACCACGGCCTTGAAGCTGCGCTTCCGCTTCTGCACGTTGAGCTCGGGGTGGAAGATGATGATGTACACCTTGGGCATGTACAGCATCCCCAGCGCCACCGAAGCACTTAGGTTCATGGAGATGGTGAGTGTGGTGGTTTGTATGTAGAGCTGGGAGACACAACACATGAGAGACTATTACACATTACGGGACTGGCAAGGGCTGCAGCATTTCAAACAGCAGAGAACCATCTCAAAGCAATTCTCAGTGAGTTTGCAAGGGAAGAGGTGGGAGCTGAGAGCTTTGTACTGCAACCACTGTGAGGTGCAGCACAAACCACCTGCCTGATCCATCCACAGCCTCTTTGAGGCTCAATCCTGGACACTTCCATTGTCCTTATCAACACAATTCCCACTGTATGTTAGGGTACAGCTCTCTCTGTTTAATTAAAGAATGAAGATCAGACTTGGACTGAAATAATTCTGATAAAAATTAAAACAGGTCAACTGTAAGTTAGAGAAGGGGAACCGTAATACCAGGTTAGTTAAAGCTTTCTTGCCTCTAAAACAATTGAGGAAGGTGGGATTTTCTCAGTTTTTGTGTACTTTCTCCACAATTCATTGCAATAATTTTGCAGGGAGAACACAATGGTTTCTGTGCTCATGACATTCAGCTATGCTCATTATTAGGAAAAAATAGTATGTTTTCAAATCAGAGAACAGGCACTGCCATGAGATGAGTTTTCAAAGAAACCACAGGGGTTCAAAAGTGTACTGTGCACAGACACAGGGGTAAAAAAGCCTTTTTTACCTCTTTTTTTGGAAAGCGTCTTTTCAGAGGACACACATAATAGACAAAGTAGAACAATCCTCATGACTTGAGAGGATTCAGCACAATTAAAAGGCAGAGACAGCACAATACAGGTGTGAGGGAGCTGAAGAGGCAGCGGTGTCCCTGTGGATCCTTTTCAGAAATGAAGTATACAGGAAATCCATAGAGATGGGAAAATCATCACACACTGAGGGTGGTTTCTTCAGAACATTATTTCCTCTCCCCCCTATTCACTGCTAATCAGTCTGAATTTCTGATGGAAAAACTCCCTGAATAAGTATAATGGCAGTAAAACGCTGACTCTGCCCAGGTATTTCCAAATTCCAATATTTAGAAAAATACAAGTGTCTCCAGACCTGCCAGTTGCATCTCCAGCACAGTGGCTGCTACAGCAATCAAGGCCCCCACTGGAAGCACTGAAATGCCTCCCAGAAACACAGGGACGGCAGTGCACGGATGTGCCTCTGTACAGACACAGGCAGAAATGAAACAGCTTTCTTGAGTGGTTTTGCTCATTATCAGATGGAGACAACACTGATGTTGCCAGCAGAGTTGCCACAGTCAGGACAGTGGGACACAGCCCACCTTGGCCAGGGAAGGGGCACCCTGGGCCACCCCAGCACCTCCTGCTGGGTCCAAGGGATCCCCTGGTGAAGCCCTGCCCAAGGAGAAGCCTTTCCCCCCAGAGGCACTGCTGACAGGGCACCCTGTCCCTGTGTCCTAAAGCCACCTCTGATGGAGCTGGCAGAGCCTCCCCACCAAACTCTGCCAAACCTCCCCAAAACGTTCAGTCTGCCCCTGGGTGAGGCTGCTGGCTGTGCTCTGCAGGTGGCACAGAGAGGTGTCCCCACACCTCCCTGCCCTGCTGGTAGGGATTTAAGTAGAGTGGATTCTGCACCAGGCTGGGCACCTGCCAGCGTGGCCAGACCCTCCAGGGGCTGCTCCAGTGAGGAACGGCCTCACTCAGTGCTGCTTCAACCCCGGGCATGGTTTGACCCAACATTTGCTCCTTAATCCTGGGCTGCAGCAGCAGCTGCCACAGCACAGCCCCAGGGAAGGTTTTATCCAGCACACACGGGTAATAAATCTTATTTGCTCCTGCTATAAGGGGTCAAAGGTGATTATTTAATCAAAGAGGCCTTTGCAGCACCAGCCAGCAAGTTCCCACCTTGGAAATGCTGATGGGAGATAAAAGGAAAGGGAGAAAGGAGCGTTTGTAGAACAAGGAGGGCTGAGTGACACACAATGCTGCTCATGACAAACGGAGCTGTGCAAAGATAAGGGAACTAATAGATATGCTTATTATGCAGAGTCTCAGTTTTATGTGTTTTATCTCTGCTTTGTGGTTTTACCAGCCAGACATAAAAATGCAGTTTATGTGAAACTATTTCATTTCTTCTCTCACTTCTTCTGATAAACTCTGGGAAAGCATTTTAGATGAATGCAAATGGGTGCCTTAAAGTACAAAGGATCAGATTTCCCCGACAATGGGACTCTAATAACTCACTCGTGCCTTTTGCAGCTGGCTGCTGAACCTGGCAGCTTCCAGACCTGAGATTAAATTAAGAAATTAAGATGCAGATTTAGTGGGAGATGCTTCAATTTGACACGAATGAGAATTGAGATTGAGTTTATCCAGCCTATGGGAGAGAAAGTTTGTGGTGACCTAATTGGACCCTGCAGTGCCTGAAGGGAGCTCACAAGGAGAGAGATTGTTTACAAGCGATGGAGGGACAGGACAGGGGGAATGGATTCCCACTGCCACAAGCCAATGTTTCATGGGATATTGGGAAGGAATTCTCCCTGTGAGGGTGGGCAGGCCCTGGCACAGGTGCCCAGAGAAGCTGTGGCTGCCCCAGCCCTGGGAGTGTCCCAGGCCAGGTTGGACAGGGCTTGGAGTGACCTGGACCAGTGGAAGGTGTCCCTGCCTGTGGTAGAGGGTGGAATGGGGTGGCCTTCAAGGTCCCTTCCAGCCCAAGCCTTTCCATGATTCTAAATATTATCAGTGGAAATCAAGGCTTTCTAAAAGCAGTTTGATGTTGGTCTGTGCAAGGTCACTCCCATGGAGGGTTTGAAGCCACATTTCCTGTGACAGAAGGGCAAAGTCATTCTGGAGGGTCACTCTCACTTCACATCTCCTTCTCTCTCAGGCAGATTCTGAATTTTGACAAATTTGGACCTCACCCAGTGCGTTACAAATGCCTGGACTTTGAAGCAGGCACTGGAGCAAACCCAACCCTGAGGACATCATTCACATGCAAAAGCACCCAGATTTTATCACTCCTTTTACATAAGTGATTTTCATTTGAATTTTAGATTTCTGTGTTTTCCAGATTCTTGCTTTATTCATGCAAATGACAAAAATTACCTTCAAAACCTTGAGAGAAAATTAGACTGGTCTGGAATACACAGATCTAATACCCAGCAATTTTTTACACTACAAATTATATCAATGGATGATTTTGCAAGAATGCGATTTCTCTGGGAAGAAAAGCACTGCAGGATCAGAGCTCTGACTCTGCTAACCCAGTGGAGAGACTTCCAGCTGCTGGGCCATCAGAACTGAACTTACAGTCTATGTAATAACTGAACTGATGGCTGCAGATTCAGAAAAGTCCCTTTAGGAGTCAGAAATCCTTTTTGTAGGCTAAAGCTTTGCTTCAGCCTAACCAGGAGCAACTGCTTCTTTTCTCCTATTCAGCTTTCCAATTATGCCCTGAATTGTGTTATTTTGCAATATAGAAATAAAGTGGTAACTTGAGATATTTTTGGACTCGTGTTATTACAAGCCAATTTATCTCACTTTTATATGGGAATTAAAACAAATGTTCTTACAGATGAAGTAGACAGTTTATAAATCTCCCAGAAGGCTCTTCCAGGTCATCTGAAGATTCCATCTCACTCTCTACATTATGTTGTGCAAATATAAGAATGAGAAACACTTTTTAATAAAAATGAAAATTAGCTTCCACTGTGTTATATGTTTTTAAAAACATGGGAAGTGAAAAGTCTTGAATACCAAAGTGTTCTCAGCCACTTTGGTGTCTGATGCCACTGCCCAGTGGGGGGTGAAGGTCCTGCAGCAGGACCCTGCTTTGGGCAGCACCACCCCCACTGAAATAAACCCCCAACCAAACACTGTTCCAGCATCATCAGCCCATGGACAGTGTCACCAATGCAGGGACAGCGTCACCAGCTTAGTGAGAGTGTCACTAACACTGTTCCAGCATCACCAGCTCAGGGACAGTGTCACCAGCGCAGAGACAGTGTCACCAGCCCAGAGACAGTGTCACCAGCCCAGGGACAGTGTCACCAACTCAGGGACAGTGTCCCCTGCCTAGTGAGAGTGTCACCAACACAGGGACAGCATCACCAGCTCAGGGACAGTGTCACCAGCCCAGAGACAGTGTCACCAACGCAGGGACAGTGTCCCCTGCCTAGTGAGAGTGTCACCAACGCAGGGACAGCATCACCAGCCCAGGGACAGCATCACCAGCCCAGGGACAGCATCACCAGCCCAGAGACAGTGTCCCCAGCCCAGTGACAGTGTCACCAGCCCATGGAGAGTGTCACCAACGCAGGGACAGCATCACCAGCCCAGGGACAGTGTCACCAGCCCAGGGACAGTGTCACCAACGAAGGGACAGTGTCCCCTGCCTAGTGAGAGTGTCACCAACGCAGGGACAGCATCACCAGCCCAGGGACAGCATCACCAGCCCATGGAGAGTGTCACCAACGCAGGGACAGCATCACCAGCCCAGGGACAGTGTCACCAGCCCATGGACAGTGTCACCAACGCAGGGACAGTGTCCCCTGCCTAGTGAGAGTGTCACCAACGCAGGGACAGCATCACCAGCCCAGGGACAGCACCACACCAGGAGCAGGCCAGGTAGTGCCTGTCAGCAATTATGTCTCAGCATGTTCCTCCCAGCAGGAGGCTCAGAACACCAAGGGGAAATTGGGGTCATCCTCTGAGAGATTCCCATCCGCAGAGCCCTGCCCAGGCAGCCAGCATGGAGCAAACAGGTCTGAAAGGACTAATTTGCCATTCCCTCAGCCTGTTCCTCTGATGTCACCCTGTCAAAGCCAACGTGCATTTTTATGCCCTAAGAGCACCCACCACATCGAGGTTTTCAGCTGGTGGTTCACTGGCAACATGTGGAGTAAAGATGAAGTAAATGGATGCATTTTAAATATATCGACTATTTGAGCTAAATATTTCATAGAGCTTGTTCCCTTATAACAGAAACTTCCTTATGCAAGAAATTTGCATACATCAGAAATAAATATTTATGGCTTATATCCATAATTTGTATAATAATTCAAAATAGCAAATGTTAAAGCACTTGCTCTGAGGGTTATGATGCAGATACAGGGGGAGGAATTTTGTCTCTCCTGCCTGTGAGAGAAACTCTACCAGCTTACCTAGAAGGAAATTAAATTAGCCAGATAATTGGACAGAGCAGCGATGGGAAAGCAAGTTGCAGCTTTCAAAGGGCATCCTATGGCTAAAAGAGAAATTGAAGAAGAATCAAAGGCAGTGCCACAAGTCAAACAGTTTACAGAGCCAATACTCAGCAGAGATTCCCCATCCACTGGAGAAGGAGCTGCCTTGGCTTTCTGCAGTAGGTACAGAGACACCAAAGATGCCCAGGAACTGCCTGGAATCACTTGGGAGTTGCTCAGCCAAGACATGAGCAGTGCTGGCCCTGGCTCAGGTCAGCAAAGGATTAAAGGTGTTTAGAGCTGGGGCCTCCCTGGAAGTGACTTCTGAATTTCACTGTCCTTGAAGGGGAAATCTGGCACAGAAGGATGTGCAGGAAAACAGTCTGAAAAGGCCAGGAACACTTGAAGTGAGGTCTGTGCATCTCCACCACTAAAACAGGAGGAAGTTTTGTCTCCTGTTGGTTCACCTTCACTTGTTCTGTGTTCCTGGGCAGCTGGCACTGCTCTGCAACCTGCTGTCCCTGGCTTGGGGATGAGAATCCTGTGTCCTTCTGTGCATCCAAGGTGGGTGGGCAGCCAGGTAGTGGCGAGGCTGGGAACCCTGTCCAGGTCACAGTGAGGACAAGTCCTTCCTGTCCTGTGCCTGGTAACAGAGTAGTGACAATGGAGAGACAGAAACCAGCAGCAGGTACCTCTCCTTATTTTAATTCCTTCTTTTAACTCCTTATTTAATTATGTGTCTGTAGATGGTGGCCATCAGAAGCTGAAATGGGTGAAGTTCTCCCCAGGATCTCAGCTGTGGGTTGGAACCCAGTGCAGTTCTGTCCCCAACAGCAGTGGCTGAGACCCACCAAAACACTCCTCGGGGGTCACTAAAGGGTCCTCAGTGAGAAGAAATTTCAGTCCCAGCAGGGCTTGGCTGTATTTCAGGCACAGACAGGAGGGAAGAGCCCCAGAAATCCCATTATCAATGCTCAGAACTGTCTGATATCTCTTGCTTGGCATTCCTGTTTGTTATAATGGCTCTAAAATAAGTTACACATCACCAAAACAGACCAACACAAAGTGCAACAGAAATAATGTACATCCCCAACTTCTATTATTAAAATAATGGCTTTTCCCTCTCTCCTGGGCTGAGCACTTGCTTTTTTTGAGCTAGAAATAATTCTTCATCTGTCACTTTTCCCAAAAAAAACAAAAAAGAAAAAGAAGAAAAGGAAAAATGAGAAAGCCTTCATTTCACTGCTCCCCCTCGTCGCTGCTCTGCTAAATTGACTGACACACAATCTTGGCATTTTAGGGCATTCACAGCCAGACTTCAGCTGCTGTTGTAAATCATATTTCTCCACACTTATTGCATTTTATTCATTTTATACATGACCAGAGATTAGAGTTCAAATGAAATAGATTTTGCTATCCTTCTTACATTCCAAACGTCACCAGTCCTGAAATCTTTAATTTTACTCACTTCAGCTACTGAATAATTCAATGTAAAAGGAGAAAAAACCCCAACCCTGCAATACTCAGTTTGAGATGGTGACAGGAATAAAGCAAGAGCCCAGGGCTGTGCCCCTGCAGCCTGGTGAGTCCCCCCAGCACAGGGACCCACTGGCAGGGACAGGGAGGGCCCTGGAGCCACTGGAGATACGGCCCCCCCAGGAGGGCTCTGAGAAGGGGAGAGAGGCAAGAGCCAGGCCTGAGCCAACCTCCCCCTTGAAATGGGATTGGAGAAGGTGTGACCATGGACTGACTTTTCCAGCAATATATATCACACAATCCCAGAATGGCTGGGGTTGGAAGGGACCTTAAATCTCATCCAATTCAACCCCCTCCATGGGCAGGGACACCTTCCAGGAGACCAGCCCTGCCATCACCGATACCTGCCATCACCAATACCTGCCATCACCACCTTCTGTCCTCACTTTGAAGAGAAAAGCTGTGGGAGAGCTCCAAAGCATCACCATCAGCCCAGCCCTGGCCATCCAGTGGGACACCAGCACAGCAGAAACTCTCCTGCTGAGCCCCTGAACTTCCCAGAAATGTCCCCAGGATCAGACCTTGCCCAGCCAGCCCTCCCACACACAGACACTGCTGCCTCAGGAACAGCTGCTGAGGGAACAGCAGGCAAAGCTCGCTCTCAATTTTTCTTAAATTATTAAAGCATTCCAGGATGGAAAATAAACCTGAGCCAAACCATTTCAAGACAATTCCACTTAGGTTGGATGGAGGAATGAGCAGGAGGAATACCAGTGGAAAGTATTGATTACAAAAACACAAACAAAGTTGGAGTTAATGTGTGTGTAGGTAAACACACAGATGGGCAAGGAAATGGGGAACTAAGAATATTGTGGCCCTCACAAATGGTCGTGCATCATAAATCAGTTCTAAAGACTCTGGTCTGCAGAGAGGCCACTCAGCTTTCCAGGAATTTACTGGGCAGTCACTCAGGACACATGGAGTGACTGAGTAAGCAAAAACCCCTACAAGAATAAAGAGACATTGTTTTAAAAAATAACCTTATATGCTTGACCTCATGCTGATTGTGTTGAGATGAAGGTCTCTGATCACCAGGTTAAGGACTTAAATGCTCTTAGAAGTCTCCATCAGATCAAAAGAGGAGCTGGGATTTGGTACTCAGGACAGGAAAACCTGGAGTAATGTTTGGGTTTCTCTGTCAGTCCATACTGGAGTGAAAAAATCCCAAATTTGGAGAAGAGCAAGTAGTGACAGGACACAGGGAATGGCTTCCCACTGCCAGAAGGCAGGGTTAGATGGGATATTGGGAAGAAATCCTTCCCTGTGAGGGTGGGCAGGCCCTGGCACAGGTGCCCAGAGAAGCTGTGGCTGTCCCAGCCCTGGGAGTGTCCCAGGCCAGGTTGGACAGGGCTTGGAGCAGCCTGGGCTGGTGGGAGGTGTCCCTGCCCATGGCAGGGGTGGGATGGGATGGGTTTTTAGTCTCTTCCAACCCAAACTGGTCTGGGATTCTATGAATCTGTGAAAATGAAGAGAAGGCACCTAAGCAAGGCACAGTGGTGACTGTTGGCACTGCCAGGGATGATCAGGGAAGGGAAGGGGGAGCCACCACCCCTGGAAGTGTGTAAAAACCCTTCAGGTTTAGTGAACATGGGGGTATTTGGTCAAATGATGATCTTGGAGGTCTTTTCCAATCTTAATAATTCTATGATATTCCAACCTCATTGCCATAACTTATTGAGATACATGTCAGAAGGATCAATCATTTCTCCTCCATCCTTTGCATGGAACCTTTTGGAAGCTGCATGAGAAAGGCAAGGTACAAATGTGAGGAATCAGCCTCTGAGGAAAAGCAAGATAGAAACCCATCAGCAGGAGCATCTCAAACTCTCTGTAGCTCCCAGGTTGGCTCTCTAGACCCAGAATATTCCTGTCAGTGTGGGCAAAGGAGGTGACAGGTGTGTGCTGTGCAGGTGGCTCCTCTGCCCAGGCCAGATCCCAACCAGCAACGGGCTCAGCAGCGAGAGCAGCTCCTGGATCTGCTCGAGGTTGTCATGGCAATGGGAACTGTGAGTGCAGCCCAGGGGAGCTGCAGCTGTGCCTTGACAGTGCTGAAAAATATTGCCAAAATTATTCATAGCCAGGAAACGAGAGGCACCAAAGCCCTGATGGTTTTCTCCCCACTTGACGCTGTTTAACCAGGCTGGGGGTTGCAATTTTCTTCACTTTTATTGCCCAGTAAATCACTCAGCCATATTTCATGACAGCAAACAGCCCCTTCAGATAAGGTAGTCAGGTTTGGCAAAATTAAATTCATAATCTAGAATAAATATAAGCACTTTTACAGCTTTCAAACCACACACAGTAACCCAGAAAGCTCATACTGAGGGGAAAAAAAAACAAGCCAAAAAAAAAAAAGCCAAGCCCAAACCAGGCTTACATGAGGAGCCAATCTGAGCCAGTGCTGCAGGGCAGCCCTGAGGGGGTTCCTCCTGGTGTGGCTGGAGCTCAGAGGGAGCTGGAAAGGCCACTGTGCACACTCAGTGCCTGCCCTGTTCAGCACAGACCAGGCTTTCCTGAGCTGCCAGCCTGGAGTCCTAACAGAGCCCAAACCCTGGTGTTTCAGCCCATGCCATGCCCCTAAGGAAGAGCAGGATCCCCACTGAAGGTTCATCTTACACAACAAGCTTCAACACTTCTCTGTCCTTCCACTCCATTTCTGCTCTCCCTGACCCAGCTGAGAGGCTTTCTCTGAGACAAGACTGCCCTTTTTCTGAGGCTCTCCAGTTAATGGATCCTCTTCACTTCCACTCTCTTTGGCAACTGAACCTCCCTGATCTACCGGGCACACCAGGCTTACAAAAACTCACCCCAGATCATCCCCCCACCAAACTAAAATCCTTCAGCCCCCCCAGAAGAACAGGTCTCATTCTCCTCCCCAGCTGGGTTCTACACCTTCAATGACAGCACATTCTGACCATGCACCTTGGTGACACTCTGGGTTTATCCACCTGATCCCCAGGAGGTCGCACCCCAATGGAACTGCAGTGAGGTGCTGATACTACACGACCTCTCAGAGTTATTTGCATCACCAGGTTTGGGGCCATTTTCTGGAGAATCTTTATGTTTTGCACTGAATTTGGCCAGTTCCAGGGCGCTCATTTTAGGACCAGCTCTTTCCTGTACACACCCCTTCTGTCCCTCCTGTACCTTTTCTCTCTCAGCAGACTCCACCTGCTTGACTGGCAAGGAGGTCTCTGTCCAGCCCTTCCATGCAGATCGTCGAATCATAGAATCACTTCAGTTGGAAATGACCTCCAAGATCATCAAGTCCAACCTTTCACCAATCACCACTTTCTCAAGTAGCCCAGAGCACTCAGTCCCACTCCAGTTATTCCTTCTGTACTGAAGCAACCCAGTAATTGCTCTACACAAGCTCAACCACTGTGCAAAACCTCAAACCAATCCCACAAAAAACTCTTTGCCCACTTAACACATCTAAGAACTGAACAATGGCCCCAGCTCTGCCCCTTCTTCAGCACTAATTATGGTCACCTCATTTCCTCCAGTGCTGTGGCTCTGCCCTAAACCCCAGGAAAGGCAATGGAAACCTTTCAATGTCAGTGAAGTTTGACCCAGGCCTATATTGAGAATATATTCCATATATTTGCATACAAAGTAAGGTCTAATTCTGCCTGAAGACCTTCAGCAGAATTCGAAGTGCAAGCTGGTGTCAGGGAGGAGGGGGCAAGGAAAAGGCTAATCCTACACTTATTACTTCTCTTTAGAGACCTTTAGAGTAGAACACTGGTAATAAAAGGCACTGACAAATATGTATGCATACGTGAAGCAAGCCAGCTTTTCACTGACTTTTGAAATGAAAATGTCATCATAATTTAAACTAGAACATTTACATCTTGCTTTGGGTACTCAGAAACAAACCTATGGCTGCATGTGCCCTTTGCCACCACAGTGCTGGGTAGGGAGTGGGTGGGACCACAGAGGGGAACGTGTTTGGGGAGCTAAAGGCTGCATTCTAGTCCAAGAGCAGTTGGCAATTCCATCAGTCACTTGCACTGGGTTATTTATTCACTTATTTATTAGCATGCCCAGAGAAGCTGTGGCTGCCCCATCTCTGGGAGTGTCCAAGGCCAGGCTGGACTGTTCCCCCCAGTTGCACTCCTGAAATTCTTCCAGCAAACTGCAGCATCTTCCTGTCTGAAAATGCCCTTTCTGAGGCTCAAACACACCCGTGTGAACATGGCCAGGTCTGTGCCAGCCCTTCCAACACAGCCCCTGCCCCTGCCCATCACGAGGCTGCTGCCTCACTGCCCACCCAGCACTGCCCTGGTCCAAACAGGCTCCCTGTGCCCACCCAGCACTGCCCTGGTCCAAACAGGCTCCCTGTGCCCACCCAGCACTGCCCTGGTCCAAACAGGCTCCCTGTCCCTATCCAGCTCTGCCCTGCTCCAAACAGGCTCCCGGTGCCCACCCAGTGCCCCTCAGCACCCCCCATCCCATGGCAGCACTGGCCAGGCCAGCAGAGGCACAGCAGGAGCACAGAAAGGCTTTGTGATTATTTCCAAGCAATCATACCCGGGCACAGGGGGCACCAGTAGGTGTTACTTTCTCTATTATTCCTCCAGAGCTGTGCGAGTTTGCATTTCATTAACTCAGTGGCTCGAGCCCGCCGATCCTGGCTGGCACTAATGTGGCACAATTAGAACAAACCGTTGCCATGGCAACTGCCCAACCCATCCTGATTCCTCCACCGCCTTGGCGCAGTCCTGGGGTTCTGTGGCACGAACATGGGCGGTTATTGTTATGCTAAACTGGGGATGGGTAATCCCACAATACAGGATGATTTAGGTGCTCATTTAAATGAGATTTAATTACTAGAAGTCTATAATTTTAGGACCTACCAAGCTCCCATCGTTCCACGATTCCCAGTATCGTTGGGAGGTCCCTGCGTGCATTGACGCTAATCCAGAGCATCACAAAGAGCCTCCTCTCTTAATTGGCAAACACTGCCCTTTTTATTGTAAGAATAAATAAAATCTCCCTCTCAAATTAGATGCTGCAATGACAATTAACAGCAATATCCAAACCATTTCCCAGTGTGGTTTAGTGAGGTGATTCCACATCCTGCATCATCTCACCACAGCTCTCAATTCCTCCTTCCCAGCTCCAAGTTAACTCTGGAATTGGCTCCCACATGTCATGCCTCAGAGATGACACTGAATTCACCCTGAATTATGCAGAGCTCCTTATCAGCAGTTTCATCGGGGGTACTCAAACTGAAAGGGTTCTGGAATATTTCAGGGGGAGAAAAAGGGGAGTTTTAAGCCAAAATCAGCTCAGATGGCCTGAAAAACCATGGCCTGAAACACCCTGGCCTGAAAACCTGAAAGACCCATGGCCTGACAAAAGTTAATGGCCCACAGACCCTATTCTGTATCTATAACTTATTAAATAGGTTTTAAGAGGCTAAAGAACCAAACCCCGTTTATTGCTGCCCTCTGAGCTGCACATCAGCTGCTTTTAGGTTTAACTGAGATGTCTTTACTGAGTGCTATTGCCTGGTGCACACGAGGAAGTAGATGGGGAGTGCCCTGTATCTCCTCCACCTCTGCACCAGGAAGCCACAGGGAAGCTCGTAGATACAAACCTGAATTTGTGCCACCCCGTGCCCTCTGCCAGCGAGCCCGAGCCTCAGGGGAGGGGCAGCATCCCAGGGAGGAGCTTTCCACGTGTGTCACCGCAGGGAAGTTCACTCAAATGGATGTTGGCTGTGGCATCACCTCCCTGAGCCCAGCACACAGCGCTGGGCACCTCCCTGAGCCCAGCACACAGTCCTGGGCACCTCCCCGAGCCCGGCACACAGTCGTGGGCAACACCCTGAGCCCAGCACACAGTCCTGGGCACCTCCCTGAGCCCAGCACACCGTCCTGGGCACCTCCCCAAGTCCGGCACACAGTCCTGGGCACCTCCCTGAGCCTGGCACACTGTCCTGGGCACCTCCCCAAGCCCGGCACACAGTCCTGGGCACCTCCCCGAGCCAGGCACACTGTCCTGGGCACCTCCCCAAGCCCCAGCACACAGCACTGGGCACCTCCTCGAGCCAGCCCCCCGTGCTCTGCAGACACTGCCTGGCACACGGGTTTGTTCTTGGCTTTTCCCAAGACATCCTTGCTCGGGTCCAAGTCCAGCTAAATCCAGAGCCAGTGCTTGGCACACGCAGCAATTACCAACAGAGAGATTTACAGGCCCTGACCTTTCTTTCTTATCTTCAGTCATTATCAGATTTCATCTTCCAGTCAATAAAATCCTCTAAAACAACATTGATTTTGAACTTCTGGAGAATCAAATCACTTGACTTCCTTGGTCCTCCAATTAAAGCAGCAGAATAAATCTTAACTACTTCCTAACAGCAGCTTTCACAAGACTTTCTCCACCTGTAATCACGTTTAAGCACCTCGGCTACACTAATTGAGCTCCATTCCTTTCCGTTGCCATCGCCAGTCTGTGCCACCCACTGCCCAGCTCACTGCTGGATAACTCACTGCTGCTCCTTCACTTGGTAGCAGGAGCTGTTCCACCACTAAAAAGAGCTGTCTTGTCTTCAAATTATATTTAATGATCTCCATTAACCATGACAGGCTGCTCTGACGCGGGCAGCGTAAATCAGAGGGAACAAGAGGCCGATGATGGCACACTGTTCATCCCGTGGTTTGTCCTCCTCCTGCTCCCTCTGCCCTCTCCCGAGTGTCCCCAAGGTGAGGCCAGTGCAGACCTTGGGAGTGCTGCAGATACTCCATGTACAATACACATGTTAGTTTTGCCTGGTGAAACCAAGACACTCAGGGACATGGGCAGAGGTAAACCTCAGCTTTCCTGCTCTGGCAGAGGCAGTTAAGGGATGAAATGATGTTGTTTAATAGGCAATTAGCAGTGTAAGAAAGGCTGTTACTGCTGAGTGAGCAACCCCTCCTTTGGAAATAGGAGTTTCACCTCATTCCCCTCTCCACGCTGGGTTTTTCACCACAGATACTTCAGCCATTCAAAGGCCAAATGCCAGCACAGATTGGATAATCCCCTGGTGGAGCCCTGACATCATTAGCTGAAGTGCTAAACCTGGAAAACCCTTCCAAAAGGCGTGACAATTACCGAGGTCACTGCTGCCCACGGGCTGATCCACCAGCAGGGACCTGGCTGCGAAATATCTGCCAGGTGAGGGAGCTTGTCCTGGAAAACACACTGTGGGCACAGCCCAGGGGCTGCCAACGCCACTGCCAACCCCTGCTCATGTCGGGAAACACCGAAGGGGGGCCGGGGCCAGAGGTGCCCCACTGAGACCCCTTTTTACCAGGGGCAAACCACAGAAACAGAATCTCGCTCTGATCTCTCCCCCAGGTTCCCTTTTCTCTTCCAATCTGCCTCCTTGGCCCTCCATCTGAGCAGCTCCTCTTACAGCAGCCATGGACTAACCTTCTGTTTGAGAACCTTTTCATTAGTCATAAGGCATCCATCCTCTGCAACAGTTCTCAGCCACTCAGCCCTAAACCATCATCACATGTCCCCAGAGCTGCCAGGGACACCCAGGCAGAGGGAACCACCCACACCCCTGTGCCCGGTGCCCGAGGGGGCTCTGGCTGGGCTGGCTCTGGGACAGGTACCCCCCAGTCCCTCCACAGCCTGGTGAAAGGGTGTCAGGACAGCTCAGACACTGCAGGGTGGGCTGCCCAGGGCCCCCAGGATGTGCCCTGCTGGGGGCTGTGGTGCTCCCCCAGCTCTGCCAACCCCCCACTCCACAGGGCACTGGCACAACACGACTGGGCTGCAGCACCCCCAGCTCTGCTGCCTGGGAACAAGGATCCCAACTGCCTGGGGTTTGCTGAATTCTTTTGCATGGATACAGACCCAGATTTTAAAAGAGCTGTTATTTCAAAATGCAGAAATATAAACATGCCCTAAATCCCTTTTGATGGGATACAGTTGGGACACAAGTTTTTTGCTTCAGTCTACAAGAACTCATTGTTGTTTCTCTTTAACCTTCTGCCAAGCTAATGCCTCAAAGACAAAACACAAGGCAATTTCTATGACTGAGTATGATGGTTTCTACTTTTATTACTATTACAGGCCTGCTTAAACCATTTAAAACAACAAATAAATCCTTCAGGTCAATATTTCTGTGGAAGGTAAAACCTCCTGTTTGCCTTGCATTGAATTGCCCTTGCTAGACTGAAAATGCTCTTTCCAGAGCAGCTGTTTCCTTCCTCTGCAAACTCAGCAACATTTGCCTCTCTGGATGCAGAGAGGACCTGCTGTTTTGGTGTTAGAGGATCCTACTTGGAGCAAAATGGCAGGACCTCCATGACCAGCAAAGGCCTTGCTTTGTCGTGGGGAGATCTTCTTATCAGTGCCTGCAATTTTGAAAGTTTTAGTGATTTTGCAGGAAAATCCCAGCTAAAGGAGGGTGGATTTAGATGAGATATTGGAAAGAAATTCTTCCCTGGGAGGGTGGGCAGGCCCTGGCACAGGTGCCCAGAGCAGCTGTGGCTGCCCCAGCCCTGGGAGTGTCCCAGGCCAGGTTGGACAGGGCTTGGAGCAGCCTGGGCTGGTGGGAGGTGTCCCTGCCCATGGCAGGGGGTGGGATGGGATGGACTTTGAGTTCCCTTCTGACCCAAACCACTCCGAAGCTGAATGTTCTCTTCATTCCACACTGGTTTGGGGCAGGATGATCCCACGGCAGTGCCCATGGGCAGTCCCTGCCCTGTGATGCCCATCCCATGAGCTCACTCTGACCAAATCAAGGCAGAATTGACCTGACTGCCTCCTGCCTCTCTCCTGGCACTTTCCTTTGCTCCTTCCACTTTGTTTCTGTTTATTCTAAAACAAACAAAAGAAAATTTCCACTCCAGCTGTGTGACCCACCTCGGGGCAATGGAGGATGGCCCTGCACGAGGGCCTTGATTGGGGGCTGCTTAAATAAGCCACTCACAGGCAATGACAAAAGTGCTTAAGGACCCATTCTTTCTGCTGAAAGCCTTGATCAAACAAAGCCCTGACTCCAGCATCCAAGTTCAGCAAGAAAATTGAGAAACATCTGCGTAACTCACATTGTATTGAATAAGCCCTTCTGGTTTCCCTTTTGTTGCTGGATGAGCTTGGAATCAGCAGCCATTATTTCTTACACAAAATACCATTATTATGTTTCGACAATACTCGTGGGGTTCCCAAACTGGCTGTGATCTGCTGACACAAATGCTCCTTCAGCTCCCACTTTGGCTCCCAACACTGGGCAGGAGCCACAGGATTTCTCTGCAAAGATGATTAACTCTTGTTCCAACCCAGGAGCATAAATGGGGCCCGAGGGTTTCTGCAGCAAAAGGCAGAGTGAGCTGTCCATCCCAGAGCCAGCAGAGCACACCAGCCCCTGCCACCTCCTGGGGACAATCCTGCAGAGGGTGGCACAGGGAGTGACCTGCCAATACAGAATCCAGCCACTTGGATCTCTGCAATGGGACTCTCCCCAAAAGTGCCTGCTGGAAGAGAATCAGTGTGGGAATGTATCAATCTCTCTGGCAAACCACAGCACCTTTGGGATATCTTTATCTCAGGTCTTGCATCTGCAGGAATTTTGGAATATCCATTCAACTCATGAAGGATCAGTAAGATTGGAAAAGACCTTTAAGGATCATCAAGTCTTCCCATCAACCCAGGATCACCACCACGTTCACCACTAAACCATGTCAGCAAGTGCCACATTCCTGTGTTTTTTGAACACTTCCAGGGAAGGTTTCACAATTTTTATGAAAATACATTAACACAAATTGAAACTACCTGCAAAAACACTCAAACTTCTCTTCCTCTGTTTGGAGCAAATAATCTTATGATTAACTCCTTGTTAACTAACTTAGAAGAGCTATTTTATAATTATACATTCCCCCCTTGTTCCTATATGTAGTTGCCTCTAATCCAGCACTACTCAGAGTGTTATTCCCAAACCAGGGCTTTGCCAGTGTGGCATTTTCCCTTTGCTGCCACAGAAACACACACACCAAACTGGAATCATCCCTCCAGCCCCGAGTGTGGAATGGGCGATGCAACAGCTCTGCTGGGGAAATTATGCTGTCAGCTCAAGTGAGTTTGACATTCAGAGATATCACAATGCAAGCAAAGAGAAAAGTTTCATCAACACAGTAATTACTGCTCTGGACTCCATGGGGCCGCAATTATTTCGTGGTGAGGGGCTGTCAGTGAGAGCTGCAGACAGAAACTGCTGCTGGGGCTGCCAGGGCCCTGCAGAGACAGCTTTGCAGAGGTAAAACCCTCCTGGCAATTCTACAGTTTGGGAAAAAAAGCAGGATCCAAAAAAGTACATGTCAACACTATGCATTAAACACCTACACGTTTTTTCCTTTTAAAATTGTGTTGCTTTTTAGCCAGAGGGAGTTAAGTTTGCACTAGAAATTCCAGGGGAAGAAACCCTTTCTTCTCCACTTTTCCTTGTTTGAAATCAGTTCAGTGCCCACATGTGTGCACAGGACACGGGCAGCTGTGCCCTGAACAGAGGTGGTTAACCTGAGAGGTGTGGGCAGGTGTCTCTGCCACAGCTGGGCACAGAACAGGCCTTGTGAAAAGGCAGCAAAAATATTTCTAAATCTGCTGTTCTGGCCAATCAGAGATGGGCCAGACTTGGGACTCTTGGTTAACTGGGTACAATGGAAATACAGGAGGGTGAGGAGGAGCCGGTTCTGATTCCTTGTGCCAGTGACTTGGTGTGGCACCTTGGAGGGAGGAGTGGGATGGAGATCAGGGAAAGGTCCTTCCCCCAGAGGGTGGTGGGCACTGCCCAGGCTCCCCAGGGCAGTGGGCACAGCCCCAACGCTGCCAGAGCTCCAGGAGGGTTTGGACAGCATTCTCAGGGGCAGGGTGGGATTGTTGGGGTGTCTGGCAGGGCTGGGGGCTGGACTGGATGATCCTTCTTGGTCTCTCCCCTCTCAGGATATTCCATGATTCTGTACTTTCCCCCCTCATAATTCCCTCTCCTTTCTGGGTTCCAGTTATTTCTCCATCTTTCAAATTGGTTTTTTCTGTCTCCTCAGCACAGATGGGAATGGAAAAGGCTGGAATTATCCCAGCAAAGAGATCCCTGAGTGTCGCCATCAGACATCAAAGCTGCTGCTCTCAGGCTTCAAAGGGTCCCTGGTGACGGCAGAGCCCCCGTGGGGACCCCAACAAAGTCCTTTCTGCTTAAACGAATCCATCTCCACTCTGAGACAGCACATATAAATTCAAATGTGGTGTTATTGCTCCATTATGAAGATACCTGCTCCAATAATTGAAAATTCCACTGAATGAATTGATTGTTAATTATGTTTTAGCTCTCCCCTCCACCTTCCTGGGAGGAATTCCTGGATAAGCAGAACACCACTGCTCCCTGAGTGCCAGCTGGGGCACCCCCTCCCTGCCACGTGCCCCCTCCTCGGGTAATTATGTGGAACATGATTGTGGCCTTGGGCTCTGCTGCTCAGTGGTTGCAATTAGATTGTACTCCAGAAGTCCATATTAACATGAAAGGAGCAGGAGAGTGCAGCAGGCGTGGGAAACCAAAGCAAAGTACCTGCACCTTCTGCTTCTGCTCTTGGAGGAATCATAATCACTATTAATTTATGGTCTGAGGAGGAGGATCTAATTACTCCAGTCAGCCCTTATTTCACTCAGAGTCTGTTCTCACCTGCCTTTCAGTACCTGCCTTGACAGCACAGCAATCTCAGTGCTCTGCAGCCCTTGACCTGCCTGGCTGAACTTCCAAGGTGCTGACCATGGGCAGGTGCTCAGGTGGGAGACCCCCAGATGGGGTCAGGCCCAGGGAGAACCCCCTCCTGCAGGAGAACCCTGACTTGCAACACAATGCAGCACTGGGAGTAATAAAGTAATGCCAAAACATCTTCATTCTTCCAAGATATTGCCTTGAAGAAGAAACTTCCCACCAAAGCCCCAGGCAGAGGGAAACGTGGCAAAAGATGGACAACTCCGGGACTCAGAATTCCTGCAGCATTCACCACTTCACTGACACAGGTGTAATGACTGACTTTCTACTTGAGGGTTAAATCAGCAGCAGTGGCATGTTAAAAGCCTTTTAATTTGGCCGGGTTTGAGCAGTGACAGCACCCTTTCCATTTGGACACCAAATGAATACAGGAGGTAATAAAGTAAATCTCACTGAGAACTTTCCTGAGAAGCTGTTTAAGATTTTCAATTAGTTCTACAGAAATTAAATTTGAAACTCTACAGACACTCAAAGGTTTTCACAAGGGGTTTTATACACTTTTCAGTAGTGCTGTTACGTAACCTGATAAAAACCCAGGCACCAGATCATTTTTGTAATGAAGGTTGTCACCCTCCCTGAAACTCCACTGATTAGTTCATTTCTAGTTTTCAAAGAACACCTAATTTCCCCTCAATTAAAATGCAGCACTCCAATACTCCACAAAAGTGGATTTTAGTGAATACTCTGTGCTTGGAGATCTCCAGACCTCAGGGCTCCAGCCTGGAGGGCCTGAACTGAAATTGGGTGAAGCTGCTTTTCAGTTCAGGCTTTTCTCAGGAGAACTCAAAGGTCAGAACCTGAAATTCCAAGGGCTTCTCAGGGACACGGTTGAGGCTGGATGAAATTAAGAACTTCAGTGCCCGAACATGCAGATCCCTAAGATAATGAAGTGATGGGCAAAGTGAAAGTGCATCAACGAGAGATAATTAGTACTACAGTTCTCTGCAGGTCCCATTGCCAGAATCCCTCTTTAAACAAAAGCTGCAATCCAAGAGTGTCCCTGGATGAGCCCAACTGATGGTGCACACAGTCACATCCTGACTTGCTCCACCATCCAACAGTATAAAACGCCAACAAATGTTACATTAAATTCCTCATAACTCCCAAATCCACACAGGTGGAGTTGCTATAGCAACTGTCAGCTCAAGCCTTCCCAGGGGAGAAAATAAAAGTGTGTCCTACCTGGCTAATTGGTATTTGTGTTACAGAGAATTGAAGGGTAACTCAGTTTCACCAAAAAATAGAACAGAGACTGAAGTGCTCCTGTGCTAATGTGACATTATTTAATCTGAATAAGAACCCATTTTGCATGTGCCTTCAAATTATAGTATTTATGGAACATTCAACACAATAAGTAAAAATGTTGCTGCCAAATATGCCTGACTTCCCCTGCTTATTGATTTAAATAAAAGGAGCATTGAAAAAACAGAGAAACAAGAAGAAAGGTGGAAGAGCTGGTGGGATTGGGGACTTCAAATTTCATTGTGCTTATATTACAACAAAAAGAAAACCCCAAACCAACAAAAGCTTCCAACCAATGGGTCCTGCAATCTGGATCAAAACCTAAACTGGTGGAAGCTGATGGCTGTGGGGTCAACCATTCCCCAGCTCATCATCCCAGGAAGAATAAAACTCCCAGGCAGGGTGACCACACTGGCTGAACAACCATCACCACTCACTCAGAGTCCCAATTAGAACCGTTTTAACTTGAAAAAAGCCCCGAAAATCATTCAAGAAAACTTCCATCTGGAAGATATATTCAGGAGCATGTTGTCAGTTATTACTGTCTTGTAAACACATCCAGAACTGTATTATTTTAATCTTAGCACAATTACTAAATAAGAGCAATCACAGCTCCGAGGCAACAGAACCTCCGTGAGCCACAAAAATATAACGATGACATATTTCCCTATATGAGTCCAATGACATAATTTGAGAAAATAAGATCTTAGGGGGATATTTGATACACACAAGCACATCTGTGTGTGGCTGCAGAGCACAGATAAGGCCCCCAGAGCTGCAGAGACAATGATTCCTTGCCATGGGACCCCTCCAGCCCTGGCCAGTGCCCAGACTGTGCTGGTGCTCCAGCCCCGAGGGGCACAGGGAACATCCATCCCTCTGAGCAGCAGTGCCAGGCAGGCTCTGGGCACGAGAGGCTCCTGAGAGGGGCCTGCCATGCCCACCACAGAAAGCACATTGATGGGCAGCTTTGCCACTGAAGGGATCTCATTTTTCAGTATTACATCCTCAGATTGAGGAGGTTTAATTGATGCTGAGCAGCCAGAGGAGCAGGAGCAGCTCCTGATCTCCCAGTCCTGCACAATTCCAGCCACACTGTGGGAGCAGAAAGGGAGAAGACAGTGGCAGGAAACCCCCCCCATATCCAAGGCTACCCAACACAACCCCCCAGGGAACTCCCCCTGCCCTGCTGATCCCTGTGCCCCACACCCAAACCCAGCACTCCCAGGCTCTACCACATCCTTCCTGTGCAGGTGCTGTTCAAATAATTAACTCCCAAATCCTTCCTTAAAATTCAGGATGTGCTTTTTCCCTCGGGGTCCTTTCTAGGAGATTCTTCTGCAAATGAGGAGGAGGACAGGGAAGAAGAACCTCTGGAAGGGCAATTGTTTCACTGGCTGAGGATCTGGGAGGTGAACTTCTATCCACCTGTCTCAGCAATCCTCTAATATTCACTTAATCACAAATACAACTTAATATTCACTTAATCACAAACACAAATTACATGACAAAGGTTAAAACAATGGTGATAATTAGTGTTGAAAAGCATTGGTTTTCCTGACAAAAAATTGACTTCTATGGACAGAAAGGCAAACCAGTATCTTAAGAGCTCTACATATAACATTGATTTTGCTCCAGATGGTTTTTCCTTTTCACTTTGCTTGTACTATTAAAATGTTGACTCTGGAAACCTGCACCTGAGTAAGGCTTAAAAAAATATTACACTACAAGAGAGACTAATAATGAAAACCCAAACTGCTGCTGCCACTATGAGGTGAAGTTCCCAGGGTGTGTGAGAGCTTGTCACATACCCTGCCACGCTGCTGCTCCTCAGGGGATCTGGGAAAGAAAGCCAATAAAATAGGAAACCCTAAGGAATGAAAACCTGTGCCTTTTGAAAGCAGGTTCATCTCAAGAGCATCTCCTGTGCCATTGCTCAGCAGATGTCCTGCCAGGAACAGCCTTGCCAGGGAAGGAGGCACAGCAGTGCCAGCCTGGGCTCCTGAGGCACCACTTCAGGTGGGGCAGGATGGGTCCCTGTGCCACCCAGGGGGACAGGGCACGGGGACATGGCCCCAGTCAGTCCCAGCAAACCGGAAGGCTGCAGGCTCAGTGGGTCCCTGGCACAGGACACATCCCCACATCCCCTGCCACCCTCCCACTGCCCTGCTCTGATTGCTGCCTCAGTCTGGGTTATTGATTCCTGGAGCTCTGCCCTGGCAGAGCCACCCCTGCCCTTCCCAAGAGCCGCGTGGCATCGACCCTGCCACGAGCTCGAACTCCTGCAATGGCTTCAACAGCCCTGATGGCCACTGGGCTTCTGGTGAGATCCCCAACACCCACAGAGAATATTGGATAGCTCTGTTGTCAGAAACAATTACACAGGAGTGCAAAAGCTGTGTTTCAATCCCTGCAGTGCCCACCAAGTGCCTGAGTGACCCATGGCAGGAGCTGGGCAGCAGGAGAAGGTGGCACTGTGCCCTGTCCCCAACCCAGACACCCACTGACCCCTCAGCTGATGGTGGCTCTGGGCATTGGGAGCTGCCCAGAGTTGAGCAGTCTGACCCTCTCTTCTCCATAGGGACTCCTCTCTATAGTTAATGAAATGGTTTGGGTTGGAAGCACCTCAAAGCCCAGCCCATCCCACCCCTGCCATGGGCAGGGACACCTCCCACCAGCCCAGGCTGCTCCAAGCCCTGTCCAACCTGGCCTGGGACACTCCCAGGGCTGGGGCAGCCACAGCTGCTCTGGGCACCTGTGCCAGGGCCTGCCCACCCTGCCAGGGAGGAATTTCTTCCCAATATTCCATCTAAATCTGCCCTTCCTCAGCTTAAAGTCATTTAGTAGCTTTCTCTAAAGTCCACACTAAAGGAAGGATCTTTATGAGCAAAGCCATGGCACAATTCCAGTCCCCAGTACTGTGTCCTGGTCCTCAAAGGTTACATCAGCATTTTAGGATATACAAAAATACAGGAAAACACAACAAATCCCCACCCTGACACAAACCACCCCCAAACCTGGCCAATCCCCAGGCCTGGAGCAAGAGCTGTGGGCCCACAGCAGCAGAGCCAAGGAAACTCAGGAGAGCAGTGAAACGTGAGAGGGACAACCATGGTCCACATCCCCCAGGAATCAACTTGTTGCATTACCAAACTAAGGCTATAAATCACAACTGACCAAGAAATCATAACCAACCACGTGTTCTCTCAGTTTTTAGATGTTGGACAAAGAAACTGCTTAAAGAGGTCTGGAATCTCCTTTTCTGACGTGCCCATTCCCACACACCTCAGGTTTTACCTCCATCCTGTGGCACATCCTCTGGGATCTGGCCTTCTTCACCCCACCCCACCTCCCTCCACCTGCTGCAAATGCTACTGCTCAATTCATTTGCCTTTTATGAATTACCTGCAGCACATTTCTAGTTCTTTTTTGTTGTTGGAGGTGTTATTCTCTACCCTGAACAAGGCAGGTGTTTTCAATATGCCTTCTACCAAACAACATTATGCTTGTATTTATTGATAAAATAAAATAAATCCACACAATGAAACCCAAGGTGTTATATATAACACCATTCCTCAGTTTAAAAGATGGTGCTGCATGAGATTTTCAGCAGGTGCAATTTCCATTTCAGCGCAGACCTGTGTGGCTAAGCTAAAGCACAATATTTTCCAGAGGAAATATCTGACAGGAAATCACTAACAATCACCAAAACTACAACCCCCACTCAAAAAAAGGGAGATGGAGAAGAAAGCAAAGCAGCAAAGCTCCTGCAGCTCCGTGTCTGTGCAGGCAGGAGGGGGAAGCCCCAGGAGCAGAGGCACTGGGGCAGGGCTGGGCTTTGGCACCCAGGGCTGAGGTTTGCAGTGCCACAGGGTGGGCAGCTGGGCAGAGCTGCAGGGCACAGACACAGGGGCAGCACCCAAGGACATGGCACAGGCAGGATCACACCTATTTGCTACACAAGACAGGGCAGCTTTCAGCCCCAGGAACTGGGCTGGGCTCTGGCAGCACGGAGCAGCCAGGGGACACTGCTGGCCCCTGTCCCCCCAGGTCTGGGCACGGGGCACCCCCGGGCTGGGGCACAGCACAGCAAGGGGCTGCTTCCTTTGCCCCACACCCTCTGCTGTGCTTCAGTGAAGTCAAGTCAATCAGCACCTCCTCTCCTGTCCTAAGTGAATTTGGGCAAGAATTGGATGTTTCCAAAATCCAGGGTAATTCAGCTTTACAAGTGCACAGAAACCTGAAGCTTTTGCTGCCAAACAACTCTCAAGGCTTTCAGCAGCCTCTGGAATTCTTTGTGTTTTGCTATCACCTGGTTACATCTTTGCAGACAACAATGTAAAGCCCTTCATCTCCGTCCCTGCAGGCCCCATTCCCAGGCAGGGAGCCCAAAAGCTGCTCCACAGTCCCTGTGTCAGACCCAGGTCACAAACAGACCCCACTGTGGGTAAAGCAGTTTCTGCTGCTTCTTATCTCTCCCTCCACAGGGGGAGCAGGGCTGTTTGAAGCATTTATGAGCCTCAGCAGATCTTCTTTGCAGTTGAAATTCATTCCCTTTGGGGATGCAATGGCTGCCTGGAAAGCCCATTGCAGAGGTGAGAGGATACATGGAGACCTCTCTGTAACCTCTGTCGCCTTCTGGGTGATCCCCTCTCCCACCAGCAAACTTCCTCCTGAGTGATCTCCTCTTCCACTGAGGGACAAAACTGAGGCCAAAGAGCTGCAAATCTGCACAACCAGCCTCCTGAACTGGAAAGAACAAAGCTCTGGAGCAGCCCCTCCCTGTGGGAGAGCCCTGGAGCCACAGCACAGACCTGCCCAGAGGACACCACTGTCTTTCTGAACTGCACCTCCACAGCCCAGAAGTTTAACATCTGTGGCTGGGGGAATTCTGCCCCTGGTTCCAAGTGAGATGTGTTAGCTGGGACCTGAAATTTACTCACTCTTTAAAAAGACACAAGAATTCCCTCCACAGGGTTGAGCTTGCCCGAGTCATGTGTAGAAGAACAAATGTTAAATAAAGAGAGAGGTGGAAAAAGGGAGCAAAAAGCCAAAGCTCTTTCCTGCCCAGGGAAGGGTGGGGTCAGGGAATCACAGGCAGCATGCCACTACATCCATGCACAGTCTGTGCACCCTCTCAGTGCCCACTTCCAGAGGCACAGGACTCTGCTTTAGTATTTTTTGAGAGTTTTCTTGCTTACATCTTGTATTCAAAACGATTTAGTCAGAAGATGCCTTTTTCTGGATAATATGACAGGAAATTCCCACTTATCCTATTGAAAGGATACAATTGAAATGGATGCGACAATAAAACTAATGGCTAATGGGATTGTTATTGATCATTTGCCAGTTTATAAATGAATGGCCCATGAGCTAAATGGGGAAGGAAAACAGTGCCACATATTGCCTGTTTCTCAGCAGTGAGAGACTGGAGAGCTCATTGGGGAATCCACGTAAAGCTGAACCTCAGCACGTTGTTAGAACCACAGTGAGTCCTGACCATCAGGTCTGTTCGCTCCCACCTACCTTTTCAGCTGACTGAGCAGTGCCAAAAAATATTGGAATGAAGGCAAGCCATACTATACAGGTAGTGTACATAGTGAATCCAATGGGTTTGGCTTCATTAAAATTCTCTGGGACCCCCCGAGTCTTGATGGCATAGACAGTACACGTCACCATGAGCAGAATGCTATAACCCAAGGAACAAATGATTTGTAGATCCGTAATGTCACATTTGAGAACTCCTCTGGCCTGGTCGGGGTTCATAGTTTTCTGCTCATCATAATCTATGATGATGTTGGGTGGGTCAACGGCAAACCAAATGAAGACCCCCAGGAGCTGGACGGATATCAGGCTGGACGTGATGGCCAGCTGGGACGTGGGGCTGATGAGCCTGGGCGCCGTCACCGACTTCTTGCCCTGCTCGAAGATGCGGTAGATGCGGTTGGTCTTGGTGAGCAGCGCGGCGTAGCTGATGCACATGCCCAGCCCCAGGAAGATCCTGCGGAAGGAGCACACGGCCACGTCGGGCTTGGCGATCATCAGGAAGGTGATGATGTAGCACAGGAAGATGCCCGTCAGCAGCACGTAGCTGAGCTCCCTGCCCGAGGCGCGCACGATGGGCGTGTCGTTGTACCTGATGAAGGTGGCCATGACGAAGATGGTGGCGATGATGCCCAGCATGGCCAGGAAGACGGGGATGACGGCCCAGGGCGAGTGCCACTCCAGCTTGATGATGGGGATGGAGCGGCAGCCCGTGCGGTTCTCGTTGGGCCGCTCGTTGTAGGAGCAGAGCAGGCAGGTCACCTCGTCCGCCTGGTACTGGTACCCGTCGCAGAGCTCGCAGTGCCAGCAGCACGGCATCCCCTTCACCATCTTCTTCCTCTCGCCCGGCTTGCAGGGCAGGCTGCACACCGAGGGCGGCACCTCGCGCACGCCCCCGCCCCACTGCATGTCCTCGATCTGCGGCACAGGGACAGAGAGACACGGTTAGTCAGGGGGCACCGCCAGGCAGGGAAGGGGCGAGGGCCGAGGGGGAACCCTGATGGAGGAAACCAATGGCTGAGCTTTCCAGGCTGCAGACTCCTGCAAAAGCACCAGGGGCTGCACACGCTGCTGTCTCTGTGTGGGCTCTGATGCACAACTGTGTTTGCTGCCTTCACTTTTCATTTCTATTAGAGGGTAATTCTGGTGGAATGACACACAATGTCAGATCCAACTGCAGATGAAAACTCCTGTTTATGAGAACTGATCAGAACACTGCCATGCTCGAGGGAAGGCAGCACTTACTTTCCAAGGGGCTTTCCCCCAAACTTGGGACTTCTTACCCAGACCAGAACAGTGATTTCTCATCCTGGAACTGCTACTGACCAGGGGAATATTTCAAATGAGGTGGAAATGTGTCTTATACAGTGTGGGATTAGTGAGAATTTGGCAAGGTCTGCAATCTGAGCCAGGTAAGAAATATGAAGGACAGAGAAAATGGTCACCAATGAAAACTGCAATAATTAGACAATATTTCATTTCAAAGTCACATTTGGCTTTTGAAATACCACACATGCTTCTGGGAATGCAAATGATAAATGGTTATATTAAGTATAGGGAAAGTCTCACTTGTTCTGCAGGCTGGAGAATCCTGAACTCCAAAGTATGTGACAAAGGTTCCCAAGTACTGCAGAAAATTAGACTCACAAATCATTTCAAATTATGCCAGACTAAAGCCACTCACCAGTTGCCAGGAAAAAGGAGGGTTTAGCATTGGAGCCCTCCTGAAATAGTCCAGACTGGAAGCACTGGGAAGTCCTGGCATTCCCAGCAGCAGTTACCAACTCAGCTGCCCAGCAGCATTTCAGTGGCTCCAACAGCTGCTCTGGGCCTGTGTGGCTTTTCCAAACATAAAACCTGATCCCCTGGGACAGATGTGAATAAGTGTTATTAAAAACAAAATTTCAGCTATTTTTCTTTAGGTCATTTAAATGCTGACAAGTTCCACTATTTTCCCTACAAGTAAAAAATTTTAAGCTGAGTTTCTCCAATCAGCTGCCTTGATTATCCATGTGGACAGGATGACTGGGGTTTGCAAGGCTTAAATTGAAGGATTAAGTTGCACTTTCCTAATTTAATTCAAAATAGAGCCTGTATCATCTTCATTTCATACATGTGGAAAAAACAAACCCCCAAGTCACACACTGCTCACACACTGTAGTACCAAGAGCCTCTCGGTGAATGCTGTAAAATAATCTCTCCATAACAGACATTGCAGAGCTCTGCTACTGCCTGGGAGTCTTCATTAACCTTCAATGCTCTGGCAAAGAGAAAGAGCCCCGAACTCTCCTTTCATGCTGAGCTGAAGGTGTGCAGCCTGCAGAAGGCAAAGGGATGCTGATGATAAGGGAATGCAAGGACTCATTTATTGCACTGCAAAAGTAGTTTGGTCTTACTGGAAGTGGAAGGAGCCAGTTAATCCATTCCCATGCCCCACTCCCTCAGTGCTCCAAGACAGTGGTGCCAAGCCCTTCCACCTGGGGGAATGCCCGGTGGGAATGAGCTGGCACTGCCCGTGGCACCTCCTCCCTGCAGAGGCACAGACGGTGCAAAGGGACAGTGAGGAAAGAGAACCAGGGCTGAGATTGCTGACCCCTAAAGCAGGTGTGAAAAGTCCATGGCAATTCCTTAATAACCAGCTGAGTGACCCTCTGCTGCCTCATTTACTCTCCTTAATCCCTGGTTTGTATTTTGCCTTTTCAAGGATGGACTCAGGTAATGACAACTTACCTGGGTTTTTATACGTAGAGAGCGAGACATTGATCCAGTCCAGAGCCTCTACTTTCTATCATAACTATTAAACAAAGACATTATTTGATGCCCCTTTTCCCACAGATATCAATATGAAATGAGAACATCATCCCAACTGCTCGGATTTTGATCCAGTCTGCAGCAGTGAAAGGCTTTTCCCCAATTTTCCACATTATTATCATCAGAACCACAGACTGAATAATGTGTTATCATATCCCTGCTTCCTCTTCTGGCTACAAAAGGATGAATTTCCATATTCTCAAACGTATTCCATGGCATTGCTGGAGCTTGGGACAGCCTAGAGGTACTTTATTCTGCACAGATACTGTGTGCAAAGAGAGAAATAGAAGATCAGGTAAAATTGTGCAAAGTCCTTTTTCTGGCCTCCTGGAGAGACACCACGAGAACTCATCACTGGCCTTGGAATGATTTGCAGAGTTCTGCTGTTTCTGAGAAAAATAATGATGTGAAGTGCCTGTGAGGGAACGTGCTGGGCACCAGCACCTGCAATGGGAGGTGAGAACCTCAGTCAAACTACAGACACTTCCCCTCCCAGAAAAGAGTCATTTTGAAAGAAAATTTGTCACTAAGTGCCACATCTGCACCTCGAAGGATGGCCTGAAAGTGCCACTCACAGTGTACAAAGCAGGAAGCAGACTATTTCATAGACCATGAGAACATACTCTTGCAATTAATGCAAAAATTGCTTTTTTAATGCAGAAACTTCCATTTCAGTCCTATATCAAACTGGCACACAGAGGATAATGGAATTTATTTTTCCCAAGCCAACACCACCTCCAGAGGCAGCTGGACATGCAGTACTCACAGGGAGCCAACAATTCCACATCTGGAGTTCAGCACCTGACCAGGTCAGTGCTGAGGGACACACTGAGCTCCTCTCCACAGAAATTCTGCTGCATTTGGGAAGGATGCAAACCCTAAACTGCACCACATGCTGCAGACACGTGTCTAATGTCCTGGAAAGCCACAGATTTACCCATCACCTGCCCACTGACATGTCAAGTGGCACATCTGCAACAGCACCATAAGGAGGCTGTGACAGTTCAGGCACTGCTGAACTGATGGGATCGCTGGGAAAAAACCTGTAAACCACAACTGGTTCATTGCAGGAGTTCCAAACAAGGGATGGAAGCAGAGCTTCAAAGCTGGCCCTGCTCCAGGGGGGCAGCAGAGCCTCTGTGGGGCACAAGGGTTGGCCCTGGCAGCACAGCAGGGAAGGGAAAACCCAGACAGTGAAACAAAATAGAAAGAAAAGAAAGAAAGAAAAAGAAAAAAAGGAAGGAAGGAAGGAGGGAAGGAGGGAAGGAGGGAAGGAAGGA
>VWZD01007169.1:1067518-1097391 GCA_013396695.1 Sakesphorus luctuosus | reverse complement strand
AAAGAAAGAAAGAAAGAAAGAAAGAAAGAAAGAAAGAAAAAGAAAAGCAAAAGATCCCTCCCCACCACGGGGCAATGCAGCAGCACCTTAGCCAGGGGTTAACTCTGACTCTTTTCCCCCCAGGCTCTCCCAGCTCCCAGGTATGGCCCAGTTCCTAAATGCCTGGAGCCAGAAGGATGGCATCCATTTCCTATACAAATTCTCATTATGTTCACTACAGAACAAACATTAACCAGAAATGCTTAGCCTGTCTCATAAGGCCTAATGTAATTGTTCATTTTAATGAACAAAGTAACTCAATAGAAGTGTATAATTCAAACATTGCTGCTTTTCTTCCCACCGCCACAAACATTCCCGTAATAAGCCATTTGTTCTGAACTTAATTGTTTCATGCAATGTTTGATTAAAATAAAAATCAGTACAAAAATAATTACATTAGTGGTAATTAACCTACTTGGGGAAGAAAATAGCCATGTTCCCAGATATGATTTTCATAACAACAGTGCCATTAATATCCCAGACACATCAGGGCACGAGGAGGAGGATTGGGCTCGGATTTATTGCCACTCTCCAGACTCCAGCTCCTAACTCAGCAGTTCAAACATTTGTGTACATTCCACTTCACAGGCAGCAATATTTGCATGACTTAGCTCTTAGGGCTCAGCTATTAATGTCTTGTAATTAGTATTGAAATCCAGGGGTTTACCATGATAATGGTTCTGAGACAGTGGTATGTCAACAACACACCGTCAACAGAGTCTTCTGCAAAATATCCACTGAAATCCCTTCAAGAGATAACAGTGATGATCAGGCAGAGGGGATGCAAAGCTGCTCCAATAACTGGCTCAGGTTTCCCCTTAGACTGTAACTCCTTTCACTTCCCTGCCTGCAGGATCCACAGGAAAGCCCTGAGACAGCCCAGAGCCTGGAGGGGATGGAGGCAAAGCATCCCCAGAGCTGCTGCCAGAGCACCTGTGCTGGGCAGGGATGCTGGGGCACACCCTGGGCACCCCGACCCACCCCAGTCCAGCCTTGGGCTGTGCAGCTCACCCTCCCTCACAACAGCTGTTTGTCCTCCCTACTTCAGTTCTGTTCCGTGGGCAATCCTCCCTGGGGAGGTGGGGCACCAGCCCAGTGCCACCTCCTGGCACCAGGCACGAGGCCCCTCAGTGCATCTGCCTGACAAACAGAAGTCAAATGTCCTGGTGTGTATTTTGCCCTGGTTTCTCCTGCTGCTGCCCATCCAGTTTCTGCCCTCGTGGCACAGCAGCCACTGAGTCTTGTCCCTAAACACACACCAAACAAGCAAACTGCAACTTTCTAGTTGAAAATAATGGAAACTCATCACTTCTCAAAGGCTTCCAGGGACAAACCCTGCAATTTTCCCTGTCAGACAAACCAGAAATCCTGTAGGAAAACGGTGCTGACATTCCCATAATGCCAGAGCCTCATCTTCCCACCTGCTGCTTCAGCCCCTGGTTAAGGAGGAAGGATCAGCCTCACCCAGAGACTGCTCAGCTCCACTTTGGGACTCTCATCAGTGCTGTATCCCAGTGCCCTCAGGGCTGGAACTTCACCGAGTCACTGGTGACCAGTGAAGGCTGGAACTGCCGGACAAAATGATGGAATCCCTGAGGCTGGCAAAGCCCTCCCAGCCCATGGAGCCCACTCTGTGCCCGATGCCCACCTTGTTCCCAGCCCAGAGCACTGAGTGCCATGGCCAGTCCTGCCTTGGGCACCTCCAGGGCTGGGCACTCCAAACCTCCCTGGGCAGCCCCTTCCAGTGCCTGAGCACCCTTTCCATGGAAAGAATTTTTCTTCTTGCAGTGAGGGGCCCAGACTGGACACTCGAGGTGCCCCTCACCAGTGCACATCACACTCTGTCTCATCCCATTTAACACCTTAAATTAATTATGGTTGCAAACTTCAACCAATTCCATCACTTTTGTTCCCAACCCACAACTCCTCTTTGGTGATCTCACAACAAGCAGTTCTTAACCCTCATTTACTTTTGTCTTTCCTTTCTACTCTTACTTTGCCTTTCATTTAATATTTGTCATCATTTTTACCAACCTCACCTGCTTTACACCAGCAGCAACTTCCACTGAGCACTTACAGTACCATCTTTAATGAGATTCAAGGGCTATTTGTTCTACAATAAAGCAAGGACATTTCTAGCCCAACTCTGATGTAGAGAAAGATGCTTAATCCACAGTTTTTGCAAAAATGCTTATTATCATGCATTTCTGTTGACACCCAATAAAAATGAATATTAATTATTTTAATGCTTCTGTATCTGCCTCCAGCTTCGTGTTGTCCTCTCACTAATGGCAGGGTTTGCCCAGGCATCTTCAGCATTCATCCTGCAACCCCTGCTAATATTTTTTAATTAAAAAGAGCATGTGTTTCCAAATGTGCATTTATAACACAGAATTCTTGTCTCTTTAAATTGACAGGTTAGAGCAAAACTGTCTTCTGAAAGCAGAGCTAATCCAAGGGGATTTTTTATCCTGTGGTGGCTTAGAATGAGAGAAAACTTGAATCGTCACAGGATCCCAGGCTGGCTTGGCTGGAAGGGACCTGAAAGCTCATCTTGTTCCACTCCCTGCAGGGGACACCTCCCACCAGCCCAGGCTGCTCCAAGCCCTGTCCAACCTGGCCTTGGACACTCCCAGGGCTGGGGCAGCCACAGCTGCTCTGGGATAGGGAGGGTTTTGTTGAGCAGGATGAGGAGAGACCCCAGTCCCAAGTGCCAGAGCCCATAAAACAGCCCATAAAGCATCAGCAAAGCTCCCAGGCCCTGCAGGGACTCAGCCTTGGGTACCAGAGCTCAAGGAGAAAAGGCAGAAACACCTTCTGCACTTGGACTTTTGGAGGCAAAGGGCAAGATCTGTTTCAAGCCAGCAAACCCTCCAGCAGGCAGTGACAGGATAGGCTCTGCCAAATGGGGTAAAATGCCTAATTCCAGGTCCCACCAGGAAGCAGCTGCTCTTGTTAATGGGCAAACCCAGCTCCTCCCCCATTAACAAGTGCAATTAACAAGTAAACAAGGTTGTTTCATGGGAATCATTTATGCAGCATTTTCATAAAAGGTACATTTTGAGTTGATGGAAAAGAAACAAATAAACCAGGAAAACAAAGCAAATAAAGCCTTTCCCTCAAGTTTTCAGAGCAGACTAAAGACACTTTGCAGCTGTTTATTGGGGGCCATTATTGCCCATCATGTGAATGATTAGCTGGAGACACATTAAATTCCATGTTATACTCTGATATTATAGTCCTGCCACAAACCAGGTCGATTTTCTTCAGAAATCACTATTCAGGGACATTCAAACAGTGATTATTTTTGACCCACTCAATACATGTTCTCTGTCAGAACCTTTATGCTTTGCTTAAATGGTAGAAATTCCATGGGCTGTTCACATGGACCTCACGTGTGCAGAGCTTTCAATCACCCTTTGTGGGATTTCTTTCTCCTTTCTAAAACGAACAGGAACAATCTGATAAAATTACCATCATTTCCACCCTGCTATCCTTGGCACTGGCATCTGGATGGGACCAAAATTTCTTTTCCAAAACACAGCTGGATTATGTTTAGGACCTACAGAAACAGCTCATAGGCAAGAGTTCCCAGGGCTGGTAATACAATATAAGAAAGGAGTTTCCATGCAGGTTTGAGAAATAAAAGTGGAGACACAGCAAAGCTTTGGCTGCTGTTAATAGTCACAAGACTCTTGGCATGGCTGGAAGGTGCCAGCCCACAGCTGCCACTGAAACCTGAGGCAGAGGAAGTCCCAGAGCCTGCAATCCTGCCCACTGCTCCCACTGCCCTGGCTGGCACAGGGAAATCGTTCCTCAGTGCCTGAGTGGAGGTCACTGTGATTTCATTTGTCCTCTGCACACAACATAATAATAAAACTTCTTTTGCTCTTTGTGCCAGGATGCAACGTTGGTTTGCAGAGAACCAAGAACATCCTCTCCACACCAGAGAAACTGCAGGAGGAGAGTCAAAGAGGGTGAGAAAGGAGACACCAAAGGAAGGGACAGCACAAGCACCTCAGGGCTGTCCTTGTGGCCTCCCTAGGCACAGACCTCCAGGGTGCCAACCACCGTCCCAGGACACAGGATTGCACTTGTCTTGCAAAGGAAAAGACAAACATGTGTCTGGTCTAGGGGCAGAAATCCAGCCATTGTTTTGCTGATACTTCTTGGGTTCTCCCTCTTCCACACCCAGCCTTGGCTTGCCCCTGCCCACCCTGATGGCCACACGTCCCCTCCCACCTTCATGAGCCTGCAAAACTCACGGACAAACAGAGAGAACATTCTCCATCCAACTTCCTTTGCCAGGGCAAGGATGAGACACAAACATTATAACTGGTTGTTACGCCAACTCCACGCCCCTGGAGATGATGCCCAGCAGAAAGAGGCCCCCACCAGTGATGGAGGTGCCAAACCAACCACAGTGCCCAGCCAGGGCTCACCCAGGCTGGGTGTTACCACCCCCGAGCTCTGGGGGCCCTGCTGGGCTGAAAGAAGGGGGAAGAAGGATGGGAACATTTGCAGGTGCAGAGCCCAGCCCAGCCCCTGAGCTTTCCCCTGCACTCCCCAGCAGGTATTCCCCTCCTGCTGGGGCAGGTGGAGCTGCTGTGTCCTGCCTTCCCGAGAATGGAGGAGGAGCTCTGGGAGCAGAGCAGCTTTGGAAGTGTTTTTCTCTCCACGGCTGGGTGAACCTCTTCAAATACAACAAAGCACATCTGTCATTGAAGAGCCTCTTCCCATGTTTGGGTATTAAATAAAGAATATTGCACCCTCAATAACACACAAACTGACATTGTTACTCCTGCCAAAAACAACCAAACCTGTTCATTAGCCATATCCCAGCAAAGCACTTCCTCTTGAATATATTTGCTGACAAAACTGCATTAGCCACACAAACAGGATTTACAAAGAAGTGCAGGAGCAAAACCAGCACCTATTTTGAGGACTGGGTGATTTATTTTTTATCTTCTATTTCTTGTGTTACTCATCCTCAGAGTGAGTGTGCCTGGGGCCCATGGGCATGGAAGGAAAGAGCACGAGATGAAGCAGATTCTCAAGTCACCAAATCTTCTGCTACATCATTTTTTTGCTTTTATGAGCTCCTTACGTTCCTGTTTTCTCCCGTCTTTGCACACCCCTGCAATATATCTCAGAAACTCTTCCAGCCTGGTTTCCCTTAGCATTTATCTCCCTACAAACACTTTACCCGTGACATTCTCAGACCTGGAGGAGAATTACACATTTCTTTGCTGCCAAAAGCTGCTGTGGTTCCATCCCCCCCTGCCTGGGGTGGTGCAGCTCAGAGGGTGTGTCACTGCCTGGGCAAAGCAGGGCAAGAGCAAAGGGGAAATGGCATTTCATGTCCTCACTTCCAAGTCTGAGCCAGTTTTCAGAGCCATGTGTAAGATTTAACTATTGCCTTCTTGTTTCCATAGAGTGAAAATCTCTGTGGAAAGCTTGAACTTGCAGAATAATCTTCCTCTTTTGAAAACAACTCCACAGTTTTTGTGAGTTTCAAGGGTAGAAAGTGGTGCCCACAGCTCCAGCTCTTCTCTGCTTGATTTATTTTCTAGTTCTGCACTAGGTGGGCACGGAGGGTCCTTGTTCTTGTGGAGGGTTTTGTTCCTCCATTCACATCCAACTTTATCAAAGCCTCCCAAAGTTCAGTTCTCACTTTCCCCATATCAAGAGCAGAACCCTGGCAGGGTTTCTGGTTCACTCCAGACCAGGCCATGCTGCAGGAGGAGTGCCCAGGGCTCCCACCTGGGCACCAGCTGTCGCAGTGCCTGTTCCAACTCCTCACCAATGGTCCATCCCTCAGCCCTGGGCTATGTCTCTGGGGGTTTTGCTGCAGTCAGCATTGTGCTGATCCCAGAGGCTCCTGGGAACTGGCCATGCCATGCCATGCCATGCCAACTGCCTGGTACACCTGCACTGAAGGGCACCTGGACATGCTCTGAGAGTCTCTGCATTGCTACACTCGCCACCTACGACTTTTTCCAAAGAAAGTGACAAACAAGGTTACTGCATTTAGAGATCAGAGAATCACAGAGTGGTCTGGGTTGGAAAGCACCTCAAAGATCATCTCACTGCACCCCCTGCCATGGGCAGGGACACCTCCCACCAGTCCAGGCTGCTCCAAGCCCTGTCCAACCTGGCCTTGGACACTCCCAGGGCTGGGGCAGCCACAGCTTCTCTGGGCAATCTGTGCCAGGCCCTGCCCACCCTCACAGGGAGGATTTTATTTCTAATCTAACCCTACTCTCTGTCAGTTTGAAACCATTCCCTCTTGTTCTGTCCCTCCAGGCCCTTTAAAATAGTCTCTCTCCATCCTCCCTTCAGGCAGTGGGAGGATGAAGTGCCATAAGTGCTTTGCTCCCTGCTGTGGTACAGAAGCAGCCCTGCTGGATTCACATGGTTTCTGTCAGGTGTGTGGAGGTTGTGCCCTTATCTGAACAAAAATTACTTCCAGTAGCCATCTCTAACCCAAATGCATCAACCCCATCTGTGATACCACAACTCCCTGGTTTCATTCCAAGAGCACTCCCTGATCTGGCTGCAATCACAGCTGGTGAGCAGCACCGACAGGATTCCAGCCTGCTCCTGTTCCATACACTTTGGAGACCTGCTGGAGGACTAAGGAATTAGCATATGGTCATTCAGCAGGCCAGTGGGTTGAAAAATTCCCTTCCAGTTGGCTGGAAGTTAATTTTGCAAGTTAAGATAATTAAAGGTGTTTGTGCTGGTCACGGCTGACATGAGCAATGAGAGGCTGCAGAAAGTAAAGAGAGAACAAAATAAACAACATCTATTATTGCAGCCCATCAGAGCTGCTGCCACGGTGGGCACGGGCACTGCCAGCCAAGGCAGGAAACTGGGACGTGTTTGAGGAATGCACTGATGCAGTTACTCCCCTCTGAACTCCTCACTGCACCACAGACAGTTTGGCTGATGGTGTAACGGGGGCTGAGCCCAGAATTGCCCAGCCATGGCCAAGAGCTGTGCAGACAGGCTGGAGATCCTTCTGGAAGGACTTTGCATTCAGCAGCACTAATGCTGTGAAATGATTCCCATAAAGCCAGACACCCCCAGGCCAGGAGTGTCACCTGGTGACTGAGGGGACACTGCAAGGTGGGTGCAGGGACAGGCCCAGGGGAGCAGAAGATGCAGAGTGTCCCCAACAGTGCCAAAACCCAACCAGACCAAACCCCATCTGCTTTGAACACACACTGCTCCAACGAACAACTGAAAACCAAACCCCAACAACAACAAAAACCCAATGAACAGAAATCAATTTGAACATGCTATTTTAGAAAAATACCATCTGTTGGCAGAATATTCCTGAGCATCAAACAGTGCTGAAGAGTTGTCTGGATCTAATTCCAATCTGAATATTTTACCCCAAAAAGGCAGGTACAGCCAGGTCTCTTGCCAGCAGGTTAGACAGTTAATTACTCTCGTCACCAGCTCACTATTCATAACATTTATTTCCAAATTCCCTAACAGAGATGTTTATGGCAGTAAATTGATTAGTCTGAGCCCAAACAGATTCAGTAGGTGTTAAAGTGAGCGGGATCTGCATAAATTGCACAGAGGATTTGCAGAGTTACTTAATACATTTCTATTTGTGGGGAAAGCAGGATTGCAGTGTGGAAGTTGCCTCCTCTCTGTGTCAGTGCCTCTCCTGTCACCCACTGCAGCCAGGGCCACCCTCAGGGGTGAATGTCCCCCAGCTTACCCCAAGCCCAACCCTCTGAGCTGCAGGACTGTTACTCCTTAAAGCAGGATTCATTCTTCCCCCGTTTTTCCCATTCCTCTCAAAGCCTGGTCTGATCCCACAGGGCCACAGCAGCTCTGGCTCCCTCCTGCCCGAGCAGGGAGTTATTGATGAGCCCCAGCCACGTCCTCAGCACGAACAGCACGAGCCAGGATTTATCGGGGCAGTTGGAGCTGTGGAACCATATTGATAATTATCAATCCCATTCATCTTCTGAGCACTTGTTTGGCAGGACTGCAGCCACAGATCACGTCCTGCTGGAGGCCACCAATGAGGGGCTGAGGGACTGCAGGCAGAGCCCAGGGTGGCCTGCAGGGCTCTGCCACCAGAGCCACGTTCCAAAGCCTGCCCTGCTCCACACCACCAACACTCACAGTCCCAGGCACAGCCACAGAACAACACAGATTCCCTTGTTTGTCTCTGCACAAAACACGTTTAGGCATCCTTAATATGTCTTTGTTTCTCTTTGCAAAGAAGTTAATGAGAGATATGGTTTCATTTTATCTGGAGCTCACAGCTGCCCCTGCCTGATGCTTGGGGAGTGAAGCACATCTTGACAGGAGCTGTTTGAAATCTCTGCAGTGCAATAATGGACAGGACATGATGTTTTCCATCCCCAGGCAGGGATGCACCTTCCTCAGCCATCCTGAAAATGTGCTGCAGAGCCCCAGTGCCCAGTGGCACCATTACCAGCCATAACACCCAGCTGGAAGAGCACACCTGACAAGCTGGAGATGCCAATGCAATTAAGACAACATGATGCACCCCAAGCAGCCACTAATGGCCTTATTACAGCATTCATTAGACAGTCACACTGAAGAACAACCCCATATTGGTTTGCTCTGGGGAGATCTCCCTCTGTAATGGCAAATAAGCACATCTCATGGGACCCTTTTGCTACTCCAAGATGAGGGTGAAGGTGAAAGAGGGCACCACCTCTGCCCCCATGGACAGGCAGCCCAAGGCAGATGGGAAGGTATGGTCTGAGGTGACCCCACACCTCAGCTGGGGACACACAAGGGAGGCAGGAGCACTTCCCCAGGGACAGGTTCCTGCTGGGGTCCAGTCAGCACCTCTAGCCCATCATGCAAGATCTCAACACCCTCCCATCTCACTGTTACTTGACCACAGGAAGCAGCTCTGTCCACATGCAGGAGCCTGGACGTGTCTCTCCAGCTTCAGCACGAGGCAATCACTTGGCAAACTAAGGTTCAACAATTTCACAGGGATTGTTGCTTTATTTGTTGATTTGACAGTTCTGGCATACTCACAGGGGGAATGGAATGGGAAAACATAATAAACCTGAGACCTGCTGAGTGAACTCTGTCTAGAGAAAGAAGCAATATCACCAAATTTCCCACGAGAACCTGCAGTTCCTCTAGGAGTGATCCATTTCTTTCTCCTTCAGGCACATCAGCTCCTCCAGGAGAGCTGTGTTTCTGTTTGTGTCAGCACTCAAGGCATGAGGAGCTGCATTTTTAGGAGCCAGCCACCTGTGGAGCTGCTCAGCCAGCCCCTTGCATTCCCACAGTGCCTCTGGTGCAGCAAACTCAGACTCCCCAGACTCCCAAACAGGGCACGGATGGCACAGAGGCAGCTGGAGACAGTGGGGCACGGGGGCAAAGCAGGGCATGGAGGGTAAGCACTGCTCTAAAATCCAAGAGAAACACCAGGCATGGAAGTAGGACCTGTCCTGGCCACGCTGCCTTCAGCCATCCACCCTCCCCACCTCCAGCTGGATGAACCACAGAGCCTCAGAGATGGAGTTATTGCCAAAGGAAAAACAACCAAACAGCAAATTAAATGACCCATTTGAAAAGCAAACCAAGCAAAAAGCAGCTGGTACACGACACACCCCTTCTCCCCATGGCAGATTTCCTCCTTTTCACCACTAGCACTTCTGCCTTTTGAAACATGAAAGCTAAAACCAGTCAAAGTATTTCTTATAATGGTACAACTGCCTTGGGACACCCGAGTGCACCCTCAGCCCCAGCAGGGAGCCACAAGCCTGGTTTCAAACTGCTACTCCCATGGCCAGAGGATTTGTCATCTGATGGCATGAGCTGTGTCTTTGCTCTTGCACAGGCACTGGGGGCAGGGCCCAGGATGCCAGGAGGATGCAGCTGCCAGTCCTGCTCCTGAAGTGCAGGGCAAAGCACTCCCAATTGCAGCAGCACATGAACCACAAATCCTGCATCCTAAATCTGCCTGCCCGAGGCCAAGAGGGGCTGACAGGGCTGGCACCGTCCTCACCAGAGCCAGAGGCAGAGGGTGGCCCTCCCTGACCTCTGGTGGGAGAGGGTGGGCACCTCCTAATGACAGCCTTGCTGAGGGAGGACAAAGCACGGCAGTGGCTTCTCAGGGAGGACTGGCCAAGCCATTCAGAACTGGACAGCTGCTCATTTTCCCCTTGGTGGATACCTGAAATGCAGCCAAGACTGATCCTAAATCATGCTCTGGGTACTGGGCAGAGCTCTGCTCAGCTGTTTGATACCAACAGGCAAAAGGAAATGGGGAAATTTTGCTGCCCTTACAGAAAAGCGACGTCACATCTCCAGTTGCTGCAGAGAAAAGCCAGAAAATATTTCCTTTGCTATCAACAAACCTCTGACCTCAGAAACAGAAATGCAAACCCAGGGTGAGTCAACAGCACCCAGAGGAGACACTTGCCATACAAAGAGCTGAAGGGAAGCAGAGCCTGGCTCTGGAGGGTGCAGGGAATCGGTGTCTGCCAGGCACAAACCAGCAAAGGGGACACCAAGGAGGGAGAAACACCAGGACTGACAAGAATAGACAGTCCCAGGTAATCCACACATCCAGGTCTGTCAACTCATGACAACAAGAAGAAAACAAACGGATAGAGCAGGTTTTAATAAGTTGTTAAAGATCTCATCAGTTTGTCTACTAATGTAAGCAACAGAAAGAAAATTTAAACAAAAGTTCTTGTGCAATTTTACATGAAAAGATCTGGTCCAGCTCTCAAGATTAATCCACTCTCTGCCCATTATACTCTAAAAAATACCATGATTGGGAAGGTGCCATGGACCACTGCAGAAGAGCCCCACAAGAGGCTGAACAGCAGCACCACTGCCAGAGAAATGGCAAAACATTCTGGTTCCTGCCTGGAATGAGGATGATGATAAAGAAGAAAATATTTACTCACCCATCATGGTCTTCAGCAGTTGTTTCCCTCCTGCCCCTGAGATCTGGAGGGTCCTTACCTTTCAGGCCTGTGTGAACAACTTTCCCCTTTGTAACTGAGGGAATTCAGATGCACAGAACTGAGAGTCTGTGCCCAAAATGAGTCTCTTGGAAAGCAAAACATCACTGCAGCAGTTTCCAAATTAAAATTAGCACTTGCACCAAACATCCTTTTCTCTCCCTTTGTGTGTCAGTATTAAAGGAATAAGAATTGGGGAAATATCCCCTGAAGTGTTGTAGTGTTGTCTCCACAATAATTACTGAAGATAAATTGCAGCCCCTGGTAGTTTTCCCAAGGATGTATTTATCAGGATTCAGTTTGGTTATTTCTAGCAATCCTTGGCTCCTCTGAATTCCACAATTTCCTTTATTCTTGTAAGACAATACAAACAGAGACTGCCATACACCTACCCCTACATTTGTGTGAGAAACCAGGACACTTCAGTGAGGAGAAGGGAAGTTGCTGAGAGATTCTCAATTACTGATACGACCCTGTGGCCACGAGGATTTGAGGGTGAGGAAAGAGCTCCTTTTATAGAAACATGTAACACAACAAGAGGAATACAAATCAAGCTCCATTAATTTAGCTTTAAATTTTAATGAATCAGGATGTGTAGTTTACATAAAGAAGGATTTACTTAATAAAATATTAAATTTTTTTTTTGCTAAAAGAACTGTAAATTGCAAGTTAATATAGGTTTCTTTAAATAGAACATCAAAAATTGAAAACCATTGAAAGATCAAATCAAATACAGCAAAAGAAAATGAGCCAGAATCCAAAGAGAGCAATATGCTGTGGCCACTCTCCAAGGCTGGACTCCTGGTGACCCACATTGTTTACTTAATTTCATAAAAACACATGAAAACGTAACAAATAGAAGGAGAGAGTGTCCTGCATTTGGTTACACCCCAAATGGTGGTGCTTTGACCTACCTGGGCAGCCCATGGGTGGTGTCCCAGCTGCACAGAGAGCTCCAGGGCTGGGAGTCCCACCTCCCCCAGGCCATGGGTGACGCTGGGGCCACTCCCGTGTGCCAGGTCTGTCCTGGCTGCCCCTGCAGGGTGTGCCAGGGCAGGGCCATGGGCACACAGCCCTCCCTCTCACCCTGCCCCTGTTTGCCAAGGAAATCTGGCAGCAGAGGCAGAGGAGGAGCCGTGACACACCAAGGATTAATGATGTTCCGTGGAAGGGAACACTGACTGAGAGGGGAAACCTCTTTCAACAAATAAACGTTTCACTTCAGGAATAACCTCGATATTATTCTGGCTCTGCTGCTGAAGAGCCAAACTGAAAACACTGTCTTTGGGTGTTAATAACACTCTGCAAGGAGCCAACCAACTCCAAGGTTACAATGGCACCACTTCTCCACGAACCTGAGGCTCAAGCAACTTGCAAAAAGTCAGTCCTGAATCCTGAACCCAGAGCTCAAGACAGGTCACAGACCAGCTCTGTACAGACGAGGCTGACACCGTCTCCAGCTTTCCCACCCACCACTCCTGGGTTTTTCATCTGGGAAACATCAAAGCATCTTTGATCCCCTGCTCCTACATGCTTGTTTTCCTTTAGGCATCCTCACAGAAAGGCCATCTCATCCATATGGATTAAAAGTACCACCGGAAAAGTGAGTCACTCCACCAACATCCAGTCTCAGCTTTCCAAAACCAGGAAAAACTGAACAGCATCTGCAACTGAAAGCCCAGTGGTTTTGAGCTACAACAAATTACAGCTTCATTTTCCAAGCTGGCAACTAGGGAGTTGAGACACACAAGAGTAATGAAATTTGCATGATCCCCTAATGTCTCTATTAGTCTGAGGAGCTTTGCTGCTCAGGGTACAGGGGAAAGGCTGCAGGACAGAAGAGAACAAGACAATGTGCAAAACCTCCCATTGAGTTGCTGTGAAGAAACAGCAAAGACCTCTCCTAAGCTTTTCGGGATGAAAAAAGCATTGAGTGACTGTGCCTGACCAGAAGAGCAAGGGAGGGCTGAGCCAGACTCACGTTGAGCTGCAGGTCATCGGTCCACTGGCCCACCAGGCGGTAGCCGGGGCTGCTGGTGTTGGTGGAGTGGAACTGGAAGATGTCGTAGCGCCCCGGGGCATCCCCGTTCTTGTTGAACATCACTGGAGTGCCAGCACTGCCTGGGGAAGGAAACAAGACAAAATCCAACCAGCCAACACCGAATCTTTGCAAGGTCTCCTTCATTTAATCATGGGGGAGAGTTTTCACCCTGGGAACATGTTTTGGGGAAAGGTCATTTATCACCCCAGCCATCTGAACTGGGCACTGCAGGGCACTGGCACCACCCCAGTGCTCTCCCAGAGATCAGTTCTCACCGCCTAAACCCGCTGCCTAAAAATAAACCAAGCAAACTAGATGAGCTGTGCCTCACTCCAGCTTTGCCCAATGCAAGAAACATCAGAAGGCTCTTCCTGCTGCCCTCCAGCCTCCCTCCCGTCTCCCTTTCCTCAGGGCGTTCTCCAGTGCAAATCACTCCTGTGAATGGAGTCTCTAAATGCTGCTTTCCCCCCGCCCCAAAAATGTTCCATCTGCTTCTGCAAGATAGTGCTGTCAGGAGTCAGCCCAGGTCTGGTGAGTCTTGACTGGCATCCAGAAATAGCTTCCTCCTCCACAATATGTTCTCAGTGCTGTAATCACCATGTGCTTGGGGTGGAACAGAACAGACTACGCCTTGGGAAGCCTGTTCTCTGTGTACTCCCTTATTTAGGCTCCTCCATGGCAAGGACACAGAAGTGTCTCAGTGGGAACAGAGCAGGATCCTGAATTGACTTGTTTGCCATGGCCTGAGGTGACTAACACAGGTCAGGAAGTGCAGAACAAGGACCAAGACAAGGAATCCCCCCCAGCCCTTCCACTGTGGCTGGTGCTGAGCCAGGCCTGGGGGTGCAGTGACACCTGAGCTCTGGGACAGACGGTCCCTGAGCCTCAGGAGAGCTCTCACCATGACATCTGCATTTTAATTACCACAGCATTAAAAGGGAACCTTTTCTGAGATGAGAATTCAAAGCAGTGCTGCATTTCCTCAGATCTCCAGGAGCAACCTTCAAGGGTGACATTTATTTCAAGACATATTAAAATGGGTTTCAGTAGGGAAGAGCAATATTGTGTCAAGATTGAAGATTATGACAATCCTCCAGCATATCTATATTCAAAGCTTCCTCCTCCTGCGTAACTTTTTTTCCCTAAAGCAATGAAAAATCTCTCCTGTTGTAGCATTGAACTTTAGGATTATCGCTTTCTTCATGATTCCCATTCTTCATTGAATTCCAGTGAGTGAAAGAAAGGTTTGGAGGAGTGAATTAGCACAGTCTCCATTCCAGCCCTGGTAAATTGTTTCCTGTCTCTCCTACAATCCTCTGAGATCAGAACAAATTCAGTTCAAAGGCTGGTACAGAAATCTTGCACTGAAATCTCTGCTCACTGGCTCCTTATGAGCACCAGGCAGATATTTAATTGTCATTACAGATTCATGTAGCCAGAATACATTTAGAGTGAAAACACTCTGAGTGAATCAGAAGCAATGGCTGTAATTCCTTGGCTCCTCAGGAAACTCAGCACAAGTGGGAAATGGGATTTAGCTAATCACGACTCTTAAGGCTGGGTATTATCATTAAGCTTGGTTTTGTCAGAGCTGACAAAAAAGGTGCAATTGAAATGGTGGGAGCTCAAGTGAGGCTCCCAAATTGCAACAGAGACATCTGTGGATTCCTCACATCCTAACAAAGCCCCAGGACATGAAGAAGGGTCTGTGTGTGCTGCTCAGGAGGCAGCCAGAGAACGGACACCACAGACAAGGCCATCCCAAAATCCACAGTGCTGAGACAAACCTGAGGGGGAGCAGCCAAGGGCACACCCAGGGCCACCCGCACCCAGAACCCTCCTGGCCAAGCCATTTAAAATAACCCTTAAGAACAAGGGATGACCTTGGATGCAAGAGGGCTGCAGGCTCAGCCCAGCACAGTCTGATGGTCACCTGCAGAGCCCCTGAGCCCTGGGGACATCGACCTCCCATGGACACGGGCACTGAGCAAACACCTGCTGCTGTTTGCAGGGACTTCACTGTTTAAGTTACACAGAGAAGGGCTGTGAGAAGCCTGGGATCTGCCCAGGAGTGGGAAGGCCTGGTAACTCCAGGGCAGGACTCAGGCACAAGAGTCCCCTCTCTTGACTTTGAAGTTGGAGTAATTGGACTCTGGGCCATGGATCTGCTTAGACAGTGCAAGCCCTCCCTAACCCCTGTGGGGCCAGGAGCTGGCTCTGCCCTCCTTGTGCCTCCTGTCTGTGCCAACCCCTCGGCCCTGCTCTGATCACTGCACCTCCCATGCACAGCTCTGGCTCCTTGGATAAAACAACTAAAACAATAAAATGTGGTGTCTGAAAACTTATGACAGAGAGGAACCAGGGCCTTGAGAAATGACCCTATTTGTTCTTTGATTTATGATCTTATAATCACTAAAATGTGTGGTTGGTTCACTGTTTTATGATTACCTGGAATTTATTTTCTTTCTGTTAAGACTTCCCAGAATTTGGCTTAGCCCTGGCAAGCCCTTCAGAACCTGAGTGTGAGCCTTGGGGCTGCAGCTTCTTGCTCATCAGTTCCCAACAAATGAGCTGCCTTGTCCCCACACAGACACAGGGTACACCTGCAGGAAGCACTCAAAACCAGACACAACCTGACTGAAGTTGTAGAATTTCAATCTCTTAATCACTGCAAGATGAGAAATCAATCAATAAGAGCAGGACAGGGTGCAAGACAGGTGTCACCACCCAGGGGTTTATTACTCAGCTCACATTCACAGCACTTGGAGGACCCAAAGGGCTCCTATGAACAGCATCTCCATCTTTCCACTGGCAAAAATACACCTGCGCTTGGAGACTTTCCCAATCTCACTGCTCCAATGCTTGAGGTTTGGCATTTTCCATATTTGGGGCCCTTTGCTCTCAAGGTAACGTGACAAGAACAAAATGCACACTGAGCTCCTCACACAAATCCTGTCCCTCTTCATCAAAGTGTGGCTTCAGCTCTTCCTGCATTTCCTTTGCAAGGAAGAACAGACTCCAAGGCAGGCCCAGGCAGGATGATCTCAAGTGCACAGTGCCAAGGACATCCATTACATGCAGAGAGGATCTCAGGCTCAGGAGCCTTCAAAACAGGCTATGCTTTTTGTCTCCTCACACAGCCTGGACCAAGTGCTCCCACTGCTCCACTTTCTGTCCTTATGACAAATTCGGGTGGAAAACTGGGAGAACAGGATTTTACACACAGCCTAAATTTGCTTTCCAAGTCCTAACCTTCAAAAGGAGCTGTGCACCTGCTCTGGTGACTACAGCCAGAGAGCTGACAAAGGCCCAGCTGCCCCCTCCTCTGTCCTGGCCCTCCCAGCTGTGGCACCATGGCCAAGGAACACAGGGGCACCAGCACCCGTGGCTCAGGAGGTGCCAGCTGTTACCCACAGGGATAACCAGTTCTTGGAGCTGGACACTGGACAACATCAACTGGACACCCAATTCCTCATAAACTATGTCTCAGCTGTATCAAAAGGATGAGATGAACATTCAGCATCTTTATATGCAAGAAGTGTCAAGGGACAACCTCACCCTCCCAGCATTGAAATGCCCAAGTGTGGTCCTGCACATGAGGGCTGTGCTGCCACAGGAGCTCTGTCCTTCACAATTAACCTTCCCAAATGAGGCAAGAGAACTCTCCAGACCTCCTCAGATCATTCATCTCCAAACTTGCCCCTGGCTGTAGTTAACATCATTTCAAGGAAAGAAATTAAAATCTCCTCACATTCACCTTGCTCTTTGTAAGATGATTTATACAGAAATTAAAAATATCCTGGGCACAACGGACCAAGCTGGACCTCAAAATGCCATCCATGGTCCTCCCTTTAAATCTCTTGAGTCCTGTTGCCTCTGTGTGGATTTTGTTACGTTTATTAATAAAAATCTTTCTTAGGAGATGGCATGAGGGGAGCTCTGGCTGTGGTGCCTGATGAGGACGTGCAGCTCATGCCAACCCTCCTCCCAGGCAGCAGCAGCCCTGCCTCCCACACTTCAAAAGGACATTTCTCTCAGTACTTTCCAAAATCTGTTTTAAATATGGATTTGGAGGTCTACCTTCTGGCTCCTGGTTAAATCTCAGCTCTGCACCTCCTGCAGAGGCAGGGCCAGAGCAGCCAGACCTCCTGGCAAGTCCATTAGCAGGTTTATGAAGGAGAAGGAGAAGGAGCATTCCCTACTGCAAAGCTCCCGCTCCGGGGCCTCTGGGCTGTGGCAGGTGGGGGTTTGTTAAGGAAACTAATAAAGTTACAGGAAAACATACAGAGGCCAGGAAATGGGGGGAATATTTAGGCCTGATTTATGCAGTGCAATGCAGGGCAAGTACATGAGAGCCAGTTATGCTGCTGGAACAGGGGTTGGTGCTGCCACCAGCACGGCCACACCTGGGCAGCACAGGTGGGGAAGGGATAAGGGAAAAAGAGAAAGTGCTCTCTGGAGGTTTCATTTCCTCTGAAATCTTCCTGGAGCAATGAAAGCTGGAGTGACTACTCTGTCTAAATCACACACTTCTGGCTTTCCAAGCAGACCTGACCCTTCAGCTGTTCTCTGCCTTCCCCTGAGCACACACCTGATGTGGGCTTTGGGTACCAGAATTTCAACCAGTTCATTTTCTCCAAAACAAAAGAAACAGAAAAAACTGATGTGTGGTGGTAACAACCTTCTAGGGCTCAGGAGCCACACGGAGTGAGAGACAAGCTTAGGCTTTTCCCCAGTTATTTCTCCCACTGGAAATCAGGTTTCTGGAAAGTGTCCCAAACCAGCAGCAGCCATTCCTGTCTCTGGGCATGAGCAGCCTTATTGCCTTGGCTAAAACGTGTTGTTTTCAAACTGAGACTAAACAAGCACAGTCTTGTGCCATGGCAATCAAAAAGTCTTGATTTGCATTGAAGGAAAAACACATGAACAAAAGCTCCACATGTCAGGGGTGAGAGGGGAGGGCCTGGGTTCATGTGAAGTGGCATGAACTGAGTGAAGCCCCCCAGCTCAGGGTGGCCATGGCTCTGGGCTCACATTGGGTGGGATGGCTGAGTGAAGCCCCCCCCGGCTCTGTGCCCCCATGATGTGGGCAACCATGTGAAGCCCCCATGTCTCTGTGCCCCCCTGATGTGGATGGCCTTGTGAAGCCCCCCTGCCCCGTGCTCACCGTTGAAGCTGACCCCACGGATGTACTTGAGCAGCCTCTTGCCGCCCGCGCGCTCCATGTCGGAGCACAGCCCGGCGCCGTCGGCGCACAGGTCGCGGCTCATGCGGTGCAGAGCGTGGGCCATGGCGTACACGGCGTCGATCACGAACTGCACCTTCCCCTCCTGCTCGTACGGCGAGTCCTTCCCGATGCGCTCCTGCCCTGCAGGGACACACAGGGCACGGTGAGGGGCAGTGCCCTCCTCCAACCCACCCTCAGGGAACCCTCTCAGGGCTCACTGAAAGAACTGGGTGTTTAATGGACATGATAAAACATTCCAAGTTAGGGTTTTACTAATTAAAGCATAAACGAACCTCTCTTATTGCTACCAGAATCGTTGACACCTCTTGCAAGATACTCTACATAATAGAGAGAAATAAATCCTGCCATGATCCCAAACTTGAAGCCCTAATCTACAGGGACCACCTTAGAGAGAGAAAGCTGCAGGCTCTGTACATTCCCAAAGCCTGGCTTTGAAAGAGGAAAGCATTCAAAATAAAGCACAGCTGGTATTCAAAGTTTGATGTTTTTCTCTGCTGCAAATCCCAGACTCTAATTGAAAGTTGGAGCCAGAATGAAGGAGGAAAGAGTCACTTCAGAGATGCCACCCAAGGGGTGCTCTGGAGAACTGAGGAACATGCTGGATATTAACAGCACCTTCCAAGTGTTGGCATTAACCATCAGCCTCCGCTTCCCAGCCTGCAGGGGCTGAAATGTCCTGCAGAACTCTCTGATTGCCTTTGGAGAGACCTCAAGGAATCCAGCAGTAAATGCCATCCCAGGTGCAGTGGGGAAAGCAGCGCTGGGGAGGAGTGGAAGTCATTCCTTGCCCATGGCAGTGCCTGGTGTGTGGGAACCACAAACCCTGAGGAGCTGCCCAGCCCCCAGGGCTGGAGAGGGACTTTGGACAAGGGCCTGGAGCGACAGGACAAGGAGAATGGCTGCAAACTGACAAAAAGTAGGTTTAAATTAGGAAAAAGTTGTTCCCTGGGAGGGTGGGCAGGCCCTGGCACAGGTGCCCAGAGAAGCTGTGGCTGCCCCAGCCCTGGGAGTGTCCCAGGCCAGGTTGGACAGGGCTTGGAGCAGCCTGGGCTGGTGGGAGGTGTCCCTGCCCATGGCAGGGGTGGGATTCCAACCCAAACCATTCTGGGATTCCATGACTGTGGTTGAGAGATCCTGTACCAAACCCCCCTCAGTTTTAAATCTCACCTACTCTGGAAACAGCAAAATTCTGCAAATAATTCATCAGTAAAAGTGAGTTTTCAGACTGTGAAGTTCCCCAAATCCACTTCATTGTTTCACTCCCCTCCCACTGATTACAGAACTTACCACATTTTCAAGCCCTGAGAAGGAAAATGCTTTTAGGGGGTTTAGGCTCAGCTCTGTAACCAAATGAGCAATGCACCAGGAGGGGATGCCAGGGGAAGGGGAACTGGCACTGAAACACTGCCCACAGACAGCACTGACAGGGCAGAGCAAGATCCAGGAGCGCAGCTGGACCAACACCCAGCAGCAAGAAAACCCCTAGCAGTGAGATTGCTGAGAGGAACCTGAGCAAAACCCACTTCAAGAACCCAAAGAACAAAGTAACAGTGCCCAAGTATGAAAATAAGAGAGATTTAAAAATCTTAATAGAATTCCCAAGAACAACAACAGCCATTTTGCTGAGTATTAAACATCAAGAATTGTGCCCAGTAAATCCAGATGTGGAGTGAAATGTAACTGCTCACCCAAAAACATGCACAGATTCATACAATGGGGACTGGGCTGTCCTTCACCCAAACACAGGCTGAGTTACCTTTGGAACAGATTTCATTGCAATTACAAGTTTAACTCAAATCTGAACTAGCCAAGAACCTGCAAAGCAAATGCCATGATTTACATATGTCAAATAGTCTTCAGACTATATAAAAAGAATTTAAAATATCCGAATTAATGGGTCTGAGCAGAGTGTTCCCTCTAGTTTATATCAGCCTACCATCGTAGTGAGCAAATCAGGCCCAAAGTCCATTTGTACACAGGGACAAGCCAAAGGGATGGGCACAATTTAATTCCAATTCAGCATTACTGTGGGAAAGATTTCCCTCTCTTTGGCTGAGCTGAAGAAGCTTAAGCAGAAAGTTTTACCACGGGCTTCAGGAATAGCTCCTGTATAATGGGAGTAGAGAAAGTGAATTATTAATTGTTCCTGGAAGAGAAGGGAACTCTGCAAAGCCATTAACTTCCTGCAGATAAAAGCAGCAGGGGTGGTGCTTCCCCTGGCAAAGGGCAGGAGTGAAACCCCAGCTGAGACATGTCAGGACTCTGGGGGGGTCTCAGGGAGTGAAACTTGGTGCAAGAGAAGAACCAATTTCTGAACTCTGGTGGAGTACAACAAGGAAATGGATGACTCTCCATGCTGCCAGAAGACACCAAAAGCATGAAAAGTAAATATAACCCCCTTTAGTCCATCTTCAAATCTTCTGACATGCCCCGGGTTGGGTTTTCCTTCTTTCTTTTTAAACCTGAGATCTCCAGGAGCCACACGACAACATTATTTCCTTCAGCAATGAAGCAGCTGCCACCTGCACACAACCTGATTTCAAGAGAATGCAATTCTGTCCCATGGGTGGAAATGAAGTACCTTGGGATGCCAGGAGAAGGATCAAACACAACAGCAATTTATTGACATGGGCATTTTTTTCTTCCAAAGGATCTATTTGAAGGTGGTGAGAAATAATTTAACTCCCTTCCTACTCAAGTCTCAAGTACTCATCATCCTGATTCCTGAGGCTCGGAGCAGTCGGGGCCCTGCTGCATCTCCACAGGAGAAAAATGCTGCAACAAAGGCAGGGGGGAAAGAGCCCCAAATCCAGAGTGGTGAGAACACAGAGAGAGGGAATTCCTCTTGTACCATCTCCTTCAGATGACAGAAATGAAATGCAGGTTTAAGGACTCCTGGTCCCACTTTTTGCATCTCCATAAAGGCGACACTTAACACCTCCCAGTGCAGAAGAGCAGCCAACACGTCACATCTTCTCAACATCTCTCCTACAGCTGATTTTTGTGGACTCATTGTTATCATCTCATAATGGAGGGGATGTGTTGTGATGAATAAATAGTATCACTAGGACAATTTTATGGCGTTATAATTCACCCAGACAGACATCAAAATCCCACTCCATGGGTGCTCAGTGAGAGGAATTCAGACACTGGTGCAGCTTCTGAAGGATTAAACACATTTTCAAAGGGTCTCACATAATAGTGCTGCTGAGAACCTGCTGATAGTCATCATTAACCACAGATTTAATTTAAAGATTGTGGGATGCTCACAGTATCAAACAGGCAGTGATGGGAAGTTGGGATTCAGCAGCTGGTTAAGTGCTGACAGAAAACTATCTGCTCTTCATCCATCTCCAGCGTACTGAGCACGTTGCAGAGCCCGTGTCTGTGGGCACAGACACATCCACGATGCCCCAGGGATCAGCCCATAACTGAGTGCCCACATCTGCCTTTGGCTGGTGGCCCCCAGCCTCCCCCAGTGCAGAGCTCAGGCTGTGCGGCTGCAGGGACGGTGCCCGTGGCTCAGCAGCCCAAACACGTGGCTCCACCTCAGCAGAGGGGTCCTGTGCCCAGCCATTGGTGCTCCCTCCTGGCACAGACACTGCACACACAGCAGGGCTGACATCTGAAGGCTCCTCCAAAGCAGCTCTTTACATGAAAGCAGCTGAGAACCAGAGCTTGAGAACAACTAACAATGTGCCAGAGTAAATCCTGTCCTTTAGGTGGGCAGAGTGCACGTGACAAAGACCCAATGACAGCCCTGCAGTTACAGAGCCCACCTGGCCCAGCCTCAGCCACACCATCTCAATACACTCCAAAGCCTTTACTTCAACACCATCAACCCAAGCCCTCAGGATTTTCTGGGGGAAGGCAGATGAACCTGCAAGTTTCTGCTGGAGAGCAGTGAGAACACCTCAGTTTGGAGTGAGTTCCAACCCTTCCCAGCACTCAGGAGCTCTGCTGCTGCCAGGACCTGATGGCCTGGAGCCTGTACCTCACTGCAGCACAAATTACCAATCAAATGTTAAAACAGTGATGATGATCAGTCATGATATTATCCCATGAGTGGGACATTCCGACTCTCACACTGCCCATATAACTCCCAGTTGATGCTTTTTCTGATGCACAATTTGCTTCAGTTTGGAGAGGAGGGAAGGAAGGTGTCAGGGCATGTCCTTGGGGGCAGGACTGAGCTGTAATGTGGCCTTTCAGCTCGACAGGGTAAGTTAGTCACCAAAATCAGATGTTTCTGCCCAATCTATGCTGAGGGAAAGGAGAACAACATTGACAGTCACCTCAGACAACACAGGCTGGGAGCAACTCTAATAAATCATGGCATGAACAGGAGGGGGGTCAGACACTTTCAGAAATCATCCCAAGGATCTTGTAGCAATATTTAGTCAAATTCAGCCTTTTGGGGAGACTCCAAGTGCCAAATGCAAGAGCAGTGTATCCTCAGCAGGAGCTGCACTGCTCCTGTGCCCAACACTCCTCCAAGAGAGGGAACTGAAAGCAGATGAGATGAAGTATGGGAAGTTATCACCAATTTTCAATCAAAGTAAGACAAATCCTCCTATAAACTGAATTCCTTTGATCAAAATTCAAGGCAATTATTCAACATAACAATTCAACTGCTGCTGTGAAACATTTAACGGAGAGGGAAGGAAAGGCTGGGGCAAGGTGGCCTCAGACAGCACTGCCAGCTTTGCTTGGGGTGGCACAGGAGGTCCACTCTGCCCAAAGATTCTCCACCTAAAAAGAACTACCAAAACACCCTCCAGCCACCCTGACCTCAAACAAAAGTATGCCTGGGTCCCATGGAAAGCATTCCTTTTCCTGTTGGGTCAACAGCCAGAAATAGAAGAATGTACTTTTTTACCCTTTCCATCTACTTCTCTGGTAGCCCCTATTTCTGTGGAAGGCTGATCTTGCTGTCACACTTTCTATACAACCCCAAGGAATGCAATTTGTTTTCCCCTCTCTGCCCAGCCAAGCCTCCTTCCTTGCAGCTGGGCAGTTATGCCAGTGCTGCCCATGCTGCAGCACGAGGAGGGGAAGGGATGGGTTACCTGTGCATTTCCGGTCTGTGTCTTCCTTCTTCGAGCCAGTGATGGTCAACTTGCAGTTGAAGTTCTCCTCCCAGTACTCTGCAAACCACACGTTCCTCCTGTTGTTCTCCAGGGTGCGGGAGGTGAAGTAGGCATCGAACCCTGGGGGAGGAGAGGGCACAGCTCAGCTCTGCCTCGTGCTGCAGCCTGGCACACACACCCCTGGCTGTGCCCTCCTCGGTGCCCAGCACTGCCACCTCTCTGTCCACGGGACATCACCGTGGGAAGGAAGAAAATCCATGGCACATTTTCTTATCAGCTGCATCTTGCAGGCAAATTACTTTTTCCTGACTGCCAGGTATAAAACTGGTTAAGACAAATGTGAGGCAGATTAATATAGAAAAGAGTTACAAGGAGAAAGCATGGAATGGATATACACCAATAAGCAAGGAAAAGAAATCATATGGTGCAGCTGCCCCTCTCCACTGCATCATCCCAGGGGTCCCTTTGCGGTTTGCAGTTGGAAATGGCTGTAAATACACATCCCATTGAAAGGGAAAAGGCTCCTGCCACTGTAGCCACTGATTCCCTCACTGCCATAGGTGGGCAAAGAGACACAAGCTGGCACAGCACACTGAACTGAGCCCGAGGAAAACCATATGGCATCAGGAATCAGCCCAGTGCTCCTTCCCTGTGCATAAAAATAGACAGCACAGATCCAGATGTTTTGAAATTGGAAAGGAGATCTGGAATGGGGTCAGTCCATCTCCTCCCATCAGCCTGGTGTGCCACTGACCCAACTGCAACATGTGTTTTCCTAAGGCTGAGTCTGCTGTTCATGACTCCTGTCCCAGGCTCAGAACACACAACCTGCATCCTCTCCCCAGACCAAACCAGAAATATCAGTACTGGGGCCTTCCACTAACAAGGTGAAAGCAAATGAAACTTCTACTGCAGCCTCACTAGAAAATTACACAGAGCACTAAAGTACAAGTGGGGTTCTCCTGTATCAGACACCAGAATGATGCCAAACCCTGAGCAACCAGTGCCACCAAGGCCAGGCTGTGCTGCCTGCTCAGCCAGAGCCTGCAGGATGGCAACCAAACCATGGAAAATTGCAAATAACACACCAAAGTGGCATTGGAGAAACCCTCAGGGCTGTATTTCAGTTCTTCTGAGACAACTCCATAAACCCCATGTGGCCTCTCTGGCCCCTCACCTGGGGGCTGCAGCTTGAAGGGCAAACCCTGCAGAACAAAATGAATGGAGATGCAGGAAAAGAGCTGGCCTGGGGTGGCTGAGCCCCCCAGCTGCTCCTGCTGCTCTTATCTTAACACATGGACTTCACCTGGGCCTCCCACAGCTCAAGTAAATCATTTGTTAAAATCCCTGTTCCAGCTGTTTGGCTTAATTAATAACAAATTAGTGACTTATGAATGTGTCTGTGCAGTCTCTAGAAGGAGCAGCACCAATTTCTCCACTTGCCCAGAGAAGCTGTGGCTGCCCCAGCCCTGGGAGTGTCCCAGGACAGGTTGGAAGGGGCTTGGAGCAGCCTGGGCTGGTGGGAGGTGTCCCTGCCCATGGCTGGGGTGGCACTGGGTGGGCTTTGAGGTCCCTCCAACCCAAACCATTCTGGGATTCTGTGATTACCTCTTTTTGGATAAAATTTCCTAAGGAGAGAATTCATTCAGAAGAATATTTAGAAAATCACCGAGCTTTAAGGGCACACAACCTAAACTTCTTTCCCTGTGTATTAGTTTCACTGATAATTAGAGGAGTGTTTCAAAGGGGATATTCAGGCAGGAGATCCACAGCACACAAATGGCCCAGGAAGAGAAACAATGAACCTTCCCCACGTGCCAAAGTCACTGACCTCTGGGAAAAGTGCTCTATAACTTAATAAGACAAAATCAATGAGTCTTGATAAAACTGTAATACAATTCTGTATGAATTACTCTAAACCTTTACAGATTTAATAACAAATAATAACATTCCCATTGATTGGTTTAATGACCCCTCTGCATTCACAAGGAGGAATATGGATCCCTATTAAAGAGGAACAGTTTTGACCATTATTTCCTATCGATCAGGACAAGCAGGTGAGTGAGTGACAGTGGGACAGTTCAGAGCTGGCCAAAGTCCTGCCAGATCCTTCCTGTGTGGAAACACTGTGCCCTCTGCCATCCTGGCTGTGCTGCAGATCCCAGCACAGCTGGCCCACAAAGCAGCTCTAATTTGGCATATTTTTGGGGAGTGAACACGATCCATAAGCACCCAGGTTGAAATCCAGGCAAACGTGTTCTCGGCAGCAACGACACACTTAAGCCTGGGCTTAATCTTAATCTTTCTGAACTGCCAGCATGAAGACAACTTCCACACACAGTGCTGAATACCAGGGTTTGGTTCAGGGTCTCCCAGGGAATTAGATGACCCAGCCAAAAAAGCTGGATGCTTAAATGCAAAAGTAGGAATAATCACTTCTTAGCCCTGTACACAGCCAAGTTCTTCACTGTGTGACAAGATTTACTGATTCCCCAATGTTCTCCATATTTCATACTTTAGCAAATTACTTTTTCAGCAAATACATCTAAGAGATATAGATAGTTCTTTTATGAGATTTTTCAAATTAAAATGAATCTCTTATTACTTCAAATCACCACGATTTGATTAAATCATTATTTTTACACATAGAGAGATGATACTGCCTAATGGGTTCATTTATCTCCCACCACAGGATAAATAGGAACATGAGCTACATAGTGATGAAAACAGATGCAGTGGAAAAAAAGGAGGAGCCTGGAGGGGGGAGTAGGGGAAGGGACCCATCCCAAGTCCTGAGGGTGGGCTGGGGACATCCAGGCAAGGGACAAGTGCCTTGTGGTTGTTTGCCCACTGCCCTCAGGGGGACACACGTGGTGCCAGCCCCTTTGGGCAGGGCAGGAGGAGCAGCAGCGCTGCGGGGACTGGAGTCAGAGGTTCCAGGGGGAAGGTGGGGATGGCTGACCCCCAGCTGGCTGCACTCAGGCTCTGCAGGTCATGTTGGATCCAGGTGTTCCACCCCACAACAGGCACAGTCATTGTCTGGGCACGGAGTGCCAGCCCAGCACCCAGCCCTGCCCAGGGAACTCTCCCTGTCCCTCACACCCTGAAAGCCCCTCGGGTGCTCCCAGACTGGCATGACTGAGGAGGAAGGAAGGATGTTCACAAAGCATCTCCATTGTCAACCAGAAAACAAGACTTGCTGACTCATGGTTGCTATTTACCCCCTGTCCAAAAAAAAAAAAAAGACCCAAATGATTTATTTCTCACATTAATCTTGTGTCTCTCCTTCCATTTGATGCCCATTTTCTGGCTGAAAGCGTCAGGCTCAGCTCCCTGGCAGCAGTGGCCCAGGGAATGGCACGTGCTTTGGAGGCTAAACCAGGCTCCAGGACTGACTGTGGGGCACAGGGAGCCTGGCAGGAGGGGTTCATCCTGGACACAGGGGGCACAGGGAGCCTGGCAGGAGGGGTTCATCCTGGACACAGGGGGCACAGGGAGCCTGGCAGGAGGGGTTCATCCTGGACACAGGGGGCACAGGGAGCCTGGCAGGAGGCATTTGTCCCAGGGAAAGCCTCAGGAACCCATGCCCAAGGAAAGGATGGGCTGCAGGAGAGAGGGGGCTGCACTGCAGGGCAGGGGAGCTGCAAAAGGAGGAAGGGCCTGGGAAATAGAGAGGAGAACTGGGGATCCAACACTGCCCTGGCACCAGTGGAACAGCAGCAGCCAAGAGACTCTCCCAGTGTCTCCAGGAAGAACAGCAGTGAGAGGCTTGTGGAGACCCACAGGGCCCTTGGCATGAATGGAGCAGGGACTTAACAGGGACTTCTGTCCCCTCCAGTTTGTCACCAGCCCATGCCACAAACCATCCATTTCATGTGTCAGAGGGCTCAGGGGTTATTTAATAAGGAAAATCATTAAGCCTAATTAAACCACAAAATTATTGACCTGCTGCATTTCTCGTGTGCCTCAAGTGTTTTCATCCTCAGCCCAAGCGAGAGCAAATACAACATATTGACCCAATTTCATACAAGCAGAGATTTGATCAGTTTATGATACTTCTATTCTTCTGTTCTGTCCCAAGGATGTCCACACTAATGACTGCCCATTAGACCAATTTTAGTTACCCAGACAGTGAATCATCACTTACTACAATTACTGATGTCAAACAAGTTGACAGCAGTTCCTCAAACACTTTTCCAATTTTTCCAGCATTTAACACAAACCAGTTTCATTTACTGACACTAAATGTAGATCAAAGCATTCATTAGGTGTGGAATGGTGGGACCAAATTTGAGACAGCAAGGTTTTTTGCAGATTTTATGATGTTGCCCAAGCCACATGCTCTGGGGTGTTATGGAGCCATTAAGCCAATCTACAGATATTTTTTGACCTTCTTCCTCAGCAAAAAGGCCATAAATGGTTTTATGAACTTTTATTGTGCCATAGAAGTGCTTTGCAGTTGTTTTCTTTTTTTAACAATTGCTGATTATAACTGTGGAAAAGGGTATTTTAGCTAATGTCACATTTGACTTTTAATACCCATGACATAAATCATGTACAGAGGAAATTCCCCTTGCCATACACTTAGGGCAAATCCGGGATTTGGAGCTCTAAAGCTTCTATTAGGGAAATGGATATATATTGGCTAAGTATCATTGTTCTCACTTTTATAAAATTATCCAGCTGCCATGGCAATGGGATCATGACCCAGGTGGTGTCTGAGGCACTGCTCTCATAGAAAGGTTAATATACAACTCTATTATTATTCATTATGCTACATTTTACAGCCCTCAGGCACTTCTTGCTCTCAGAGACCTCCCATGTACATCAATATAAACAGCAGAAAACCCTGTGTTAAAATGAACCCCCTTCTCTTTGCTATTTCATTGCCACCATCCTCAGCTGTGGGTAGAATTCACCTGGACACACACAGGGATCTCCTCCCCATCCCTGGCTCCTCTTGCTGCCCTGGGTTTCTGGAGGCACCAGGATCCTCCTCCTCCCTCCTGGGGCTTCTGGAGGCACCAGGATCCTCCTCCTCCCTCCTGGGGCTTCTGGAGGCACCAGGATCCTCCTCCTCCCTCTTGGGCTTCTGGAGGCACCAGGATCCTCCTCCTCCCTCCTGGGCCTTCTGGAGGCACCAGGATCTCTTCCCTCCTGAGCAGAGGCTGCTGCTCCAGCCCAGGGGGACTCACTGTTTGCTTTATGGACACCAGAAATGCCAAACCACTCCTGAGAGGACCAAGAGCTGTGATGGGGCAGGAGCTGAGGGCTCCTGCTCCTCTTCCCTTGCAGGAGCTGCAGCTGCAGAAAGCAGTAGGATTTTTGCCTTTCCAGCCCCGGAGGGACATTCCAGGCTGCCAGGGGACCAGACTGGCCATCTGCTCAGTGCAGGCTGCTCAGTGTTCAGCTGAATACTCCAGTGCCTCATTCCAATGGCTCCTGCTGCAGGAGTGAATAATTCCCTCTGAATTGCAGCCTGCAGAGTGCCAGCCCAGGGAGAAATGCTGCTCCAAGCCCTGTCCAGCCTGGCCTTGGACATTCCCAGGGCTGGGGCAGCCACAGCTGCTCTGGGCACCTGTGCCAGGGCCTGCCCACCCTCCCAGGGAACAATTTCTTCCCAGTATCCCATCTAACCCTGCCTTCTGGCAGTTTGAATCCTTTCCTGTCTGAGCTGTTATTTCAGTTTTCCCTTGCAGTTGACTCTTTATCCAAATCCCTCTGCCCGCATTGATGGCTCCTTCCCATCAGTTTGCGAAGTTCCTGCTTCCCACTCTTTTTACCAGAAGCTGCTCCACAGATGGCCTGTTCCATTTTAATAATGCAGAGCAGTAAAATCCAAGATACAGAAGGTCTAAATGCAGAACATGACAGTGGTTTCCCTCCCTTCCCCAGCACAGCCGACAAATCGCACAGAATGTATCCTTAAAAGCACTTAAACTCCAGTCAGCCCCTTGCATAATTCAAAATGAGCATAAAACACAGAAATCCCTCTATGTTGTAATGCAGCAACTGGAGTCACTCCTGGAGATACTCAACAGGTTAAAATGATAATAAAATAAAAATCAACGAGCACACACAGGGAAGATGCAGAATAAAGGAGATGGAGCTACCCCTGAAGGAGAGGCTGCAGCAGGGCCCCCACAGATGGCTGGGATGGGATGGGCAGTGCTGGGTGACCCTCCCTGGCACAGCACCCACCCCACCAGGGCAGCCAGGCTGCAGCCCCTGGGGCAGCCCAAGCACGGGGCTCACAATGATGCTACACCACAGCTCAGCTGTCACCCTGTGGCACAGGGGCTGGGGCTGAGCTGTGCTACCAGTGCCAGCCCTCCCTGCTCTGCTGCACCCACACATGCCCTGGGCACCAGCCCAGAGCCCGAGGTTGCCCAGCCACTGCCACATCTGCCCAGCCACTGTCACACTGCCCAGCCACTGCCACACCTGCCCAGCCACTG
>VWZD01007169.1:930853-1067166 GCA_013396695.1 Sakesphorus luctuosus | reverse complement strand
CACACCTGCCCAGCCACTGCCACACCTGCCCAGCCTCTGTCACACCGCCCAGCCACTGTCACACTGCCCAGCCACTGCCACACCTGCCCAGCCCCTGTCACACCTGCCCAGCCCCTGTCACACCTGCCCAGCCCCTGTCACACCTGCCCAGCCACTGCCACACCTGCCCAGCCCCTGCCACACCTGCCCAGCCTCTGACACACCTGCCCAGCCACTGCCACACCTGCCCAGCCACTGCCACACCTGCCCAGAAAACCCAGCACAAAAGGCAATCTGAGCCTGTCCTGCTCCTGGTGTGCCCAGCCTGGGACGTACCTGCTCCTGCTGTGCCCAGCCCAGCCGTGGCACTCCTGGCTGTGCACTCAATGCCTCCAGCACAGAGTTCATGCTCTCCTGTCTGTGCAGCTGCCTCTGCCTCACTGCAGTGTTTCCATGTCAACAGCAATACCTACACTGTGCGGAGAGGTTTGTGCAGCCTGAAGTGGCTGTGCCCCCCCAGCCCCCAGGGCACACACAGAGCCCCCAGGGCACACATGGAGCTCCCACAGCTCACTGGTGGCACAGCAGCTCTGGCTGGGTGACAGTAACAGCCCTCTGCTCAAATGCTGTTTCAGGTGGTGTCTCTGTCCTGCAGAGACACCATTTACCAGCACTTGCCAGGCAGAGCTGGGCTCAGGAAGAGCCAAGGCTTGGGCTGGCACAAGAGGCATGTGCCCAGCACCTCTGGCTGTGCACAGCAAAGTCATGGCTCAGTCTAAACACTGCCAACCTTCCTCCTACATGTCCTAGAGACAGCATTCCCAAGGGAATCATAGAGTGGTTCATAGCTCATCCTGTCCCAGTCCCTGCCATGGGCAGGGACACCTTCCACCAGCTCCAGCCTGGCCTTGGACACTCCCAGGGATGGGACAGCCACAGCTTCTCTGGGCACCTGTGCCAGGGCCTTCACAGGGAAGGATTTCTTTCCAATCTCTGCCTTAAACCTGCCCTCCCTCAGCTCAAGCCCAGTCCCCCTTGTCCAGTCACTGCATGTCCTTGTGAAAAGTCCCTCTCCAGCCTTCTTGCAACTCCACTTCAGGCACTGGACACTTAAGTCCCCCTGGAGCCTTCTCTTTTCCAGGCTAAACAACCCAACTCACTCAAAATAGTCCCCAAATCCTCCACCACATCCTTCCCTTCCTTTTTTCTTTAGATCCCCTCACAGAATCTCTTCCTTGCTATTTGACAGCTGATTTCTGGCCTCCAAGGCAGCTCTGCCAATGCCAGAGAGTGCTGGGAGGTGCCACAGGGATGGAATTGCTGTTCCCCTCCTGCTCTCCACACTCTGCTCAGCTGAGGCTGCAGCTCCAGCTCCCTCCAACTGTGCACATTAATCACATCAAAGCCCCAGGTACCAGCCAGAACAACTGCTCAGGCTTGTGTAGCAAAAGGGAAGATAGCAGGGCTGATTCCTGAGGCTGGGGACACAGTGCCACCCCTCAGGCTGCCCTCGAGCCCATGGGGCTGGCACAGAGCTGCCCACATGGCCCAGGTGCTCCTCATTGGAATTCCCTGCATCTCTGGGGGAAAGCAAAAAGCATCCTCTGGGCACACATTCCTCAACCCCTCATCACCACTCTCTTTTTTGCAGGCTACCCCAGCCCAGCTCAGCATTCCCTCTGGGCTCCTGGCCAGCCCCAAGGACCACCACCAAGTCCCTTGGCCATTCCCTGCCTTCCATCCTGTGCACAAGTTCACCCAAGAAACCACCCAGCTGCAATCACAGAGACACCCCAAACCCACCCCCAAGGAGCAGCACGTGGATTGCCAAGAGGATAAATATCCAAGAGCATCTCCTGTGGCTGCTGTGGTGGGACCAGCCCCAGAGCTGGCCCTGGCTGAGCTGGGGCTGCTCTCAGAATTGCCCTGGTACAGATGACTGGGGCTGTGCAAACAGAAGGAAACTTTTAAATGGTCCTTAAGTTGCAAGATAATTTGTATTCCCCTCTCTTCATACCAACACATTAACCAAATACATTATTTCCATAATGAGGAGATGAACATCTGTGTGGCTTCCCAAAATTTCAAGTGGCAATACTCGAGACAAGTATTCCCTCTCTGGGGCCTGACACATCAGCATTTCAAATGACTGCCATAGCTAAAAATATCATTTCAGTTCTAAGGAGGTCAAAGAAAAAGTTCAGGTGTGGTTTAGATTTTATTTTTTAACAAAGCACACCAATTTAACTCCACAACTGAAAGTTGCTGCAGTGTTGTGTGGAATTATTTGTAGCTGGCCCTGTGTAAGTGAAGTGCTGAGTGCAAACTTTACCAGCTTCTGGGAAAGAGAAATACCTGGAGTGGTGTTATGTGACAGAAAATTCCTGTAGGAGAGTTGGGGCTCTGAAGAGCTCTGTGTCAGGAACCCCTTGGCACAGCAGAGCAGCCCCAGCCAACAGGCCTCCGTTCCTCCTGGCTTTTGTTCAGCAAACCCAACAGAACTCCAGGGGAAACAAAAAAAATACAACCAAACTGAAAAGCCAACCCCATCTGTGCAGAGATTATTTCACTACTCAGTTGCTGACTTGAGTAAGGGCTTTTGGCAGCTGGGAAGGCTCCAGAGCCATTTCCACACAGTGTCCCCATCACACCTGGGGTGGGGAGGAATCCAGCCCTCAAAGCTGCTCCTCAGGACCAGCCACCCCATGGGCTTTGTCTCCCTTCAGCCAACCTAGCCGTGCACCACAACTGCTGCCACTGGGCCAGGCTGCTCCCAGTCTGTGCCTGCTCTTTCCAGAGCTTTGCCTTCCTTTGCCCTGACTTAGCAGGGTCTGAGTGGGCAGAGGCCCCGTGACAACCCCACCAGGAGCTCCCCCTCTCCCAGCCCATGGGCACATCCTTCAGCACCTTCCAGCCCTGGCCTCAGAGCAGCAGCTCAGACACAAACTGTGGGGGTGTTGGTTCCATTAGGGCTCTGTTAACATGAATAAGTGAATTGATTTCAGATGGACAATATCATGGAATTGAAACAAAGTCTCAACCCACTTCCAGGGCCTTTTCCCTTCAGCTGCACAGAGTGGGACCTTCCCTTGCAAACACAAACTCCACCCTGCAACTATGAGACACGAGGTTTGTGTTTCTCCATCCTTACAAGGAGACCAACACCATGATCTCTGGAGTCCTGCCTTCCTTTCCTGAGGAGCCAGCACAAGGCACTACATGGGGGAGGTGTTCCCAAACCATCTTCCGGCCCGTTGTTGTCACGCAGTCAGTCAACAGAATGCAAACACACTCCTGCAGCAGATCTGCAAAGCCAGCAGGAGTGAAGTGGGCACTTCAGCATTCATTGTATCATCTTTAAGGAAATTATGTGTATTACTATGTGCATTATTTCCTAAACTATTACTTGCAAAAGCCTATAATCAGTCAAGCATTAACAATACAGACTAGGAGACAAAAACACAAGGAAACAAACAAGAAAAGCCTTTCAAATCTCTGTTCACTGCCTGAAATGAGCACATTTCTCTTTTTGACTGAGCCAGTCTCCTCCAGGGTGTCAGGAACCTGCAATCCCTGTGTGTCTGCAGAGGAGAACTCGGAGCCTCCAGAGATGGTTCCTGGGGTGCTGCAGATGCCCCGGGGGGCAGCAGGATGGTGCTCCATGGCTGCTCCTGCAGGACCACCCAGGCAGGATAAACACTGAATCCTTGCCCAGGGAGGGCATTTTTAGTGTCCAGTGTAGGCACATGATTTGCTCCTTACAAACCTGCCACCACTGGGTCTCACTCTAACAGTGATCCCTTAGACCTAATCCCAAAGCCCATCTTCTGAAAGATCTACTCTAGACTAACTTAGAGCTCATTCTTGGGCCCAAATTTGTCTCAAACATGACCAACATCAAGAGAGACCATCAGTCCCCCTGCTCCAGAGTCATCCTTCGTTGCCTGGTTTGCAACACCTGTGGGCATCCAGCAGGCACTACAGAGCACACTGAACTCCTCCTGCTCTGCCCAAGCAGCACATCAGAGATGAAAAATGAGCTGCTCCATTAGGAACAATCTGTGATCTCAGCCCTCCTGCAGAACAGCATTTCTAAAATTAGGTATTTGGAACTATTCATTGACCTAAACCATGAACAATTTATTTCCAAAAGCTTCTTCTGCAACTTCTTTTTTGCATGAAAAATATGTGGAATGTGCCTGGCAAACCCAAATCTTCTGCCAGGATAGTCCTGGAAATTAAAAATTGTGTAAGCTTCTGAAATTATGGTGTCAGAAACATCAAAGGTGCACTTTCCATAGAAGGAGGAGAGGGCAGCACTTCCCTCGCCCTCCATCCCCACGAAGCACCCCCAGATCAGACCCTGCTGTGCTGGAGGTGTGGGAGGGGATGGACTGTGGGAACACCTCACCACTCTCTCTCCCTGAGGCCCTCCTGCTGCCCCTTCTTTCAGCAGTGACAGCACTCAAGCTCAGTGTTGTCCTCCCCTGCCAGCTCCCCACAGTCCTGGGCTGAGCTGTGGAGACAAACCCAACTCCAGAGTTGTGCTGGGCATGGTGTCACTGCCAGGGCTGTGCTGAGGGAGTGGGAGAAGGTGGCAAAATCTTCTCTCGACTCCTGTTTCCATCCCTAAACAAATTCCCAACTAAACCACTCTTTTTTGTAACTCTGTCCCAGTGCCCCAGAACTGGCTCATTCATCAGGGTCTGGTGGGGTCCTGTGAGCTTCATCCCTCCCCAGATCCTGGAAATCCTGCCAGCTTTACTAACAAACAGAAAATGAATTCCTATCACAGCTGAGGCTTCAAGCTCTGCACAGAAGCAAAGTCTAAGAGCACCAGCAAACAGCAGGAACTTCCAAACAGTGCAGTGGTGGAGGAAACCATCATCTGCTGCCCTCATGTGCTTGCTGCCTGTTGTCCACGTGGAGCCACCACCCTGCTAGGATGGCAGCTTTGGTTGCCCGCTCGAGCTGCCCTTGGCTCTGCTGCCTTGGCAGAATGCTGGGAAGCAGCATCTGGCATTTGCTGCAGGGGCAGGAACATTCCTTTGGTCCCCCTTGACCAGAGCAGACCTGCACAGGAGGGTCTGGAAGGTCCCACCACTCACATTCCCACCAGGAGCTGGCACACACAGGCAGCAGCTTTCTAAAAATAAAATCCTTCCTTTCTGGATGGAAATCCTCTGCCCAAACACATCCAACAGCTTCAGTGGCAGATCATTGAGAGGGAAATTGTTCTTGAGAAGATGCAATTCAGGGCATTCCAAAAGCGATGATACATCTGAAGGGTGATGGATGGCTGGGCACTGCTCTGGGAATTATCTCTCCTTGCAGCATCAACCCTCCCAGCCTGAGTCTGTGTGTACACATCTCCCTCTCAGAACAACCACCCACACAATCTCCAGTGTCCTGAAATAACAGTTAAATACGAACATCAAAGAGAAATGCCAGCAGAAGCCCTGGGAGCAGTCCCTGGAACACAGAGCTGGAGACACACAGAGCATGTGCTGGAGAACAGCTGGTTCCACAGAGGACCTGCAGCCTGGCACAGCCAGACCTGCTGGGGCTGGGGAGAGCAGTTGAACTCATTTCAAGGGACCCCAGAGAAAGCTCCTAAATCTTTCCTTTACAGCAGTTCTTTATGGTCCAATTAGAGCTTCCCACTCATTTCTTTGCTCTGAAGCAGCAGCACCATTTGGTTCAAAGCCCATTTGAGGCAGAATTCTTGCTAATGCTGTGCTGGTTATGGGCTGTGTCCTGCACTGAGCCATGGCAGATGACTCTCTCTAAAACATCACACCTTCCAACTGCCTAACAAACCCCAGAGGAACTGCAGTATCTGAGCAGCACACAACAGCCAGGGGTGGGACTGTTAACCTCAGAACCACAGAATATCCTGAGTTGGAGTGGAAGGTCTCCTGAGCCCCACCTGCAGAGCTGCCTCCAGCGCTGGGGGCAGCACAGGAAGGACATGGAGCTGCTGGAACAAGTCCACCGAGATGATCAGAGGGTGGAGCAGCTCTGCTGGGAGGAAAGGCTGGGAGAATTGGGATTGTTCAGCTGGGAGAAGAGGAGGCTCTGGGTGGCCTTTCAGTGCCCAAAGATGCCTGTCCCACTGAGCATCCTGGGTGCCACACACTCACCTGAGCAGTGCCCAGCCCACCACACCTGTCCATCACCTGTGCTCCTGCTGAACAAGTCCATCCATGCACACAATGAGAACCTGGACAAAGCCAGGAGGAGGAATCAGAGCTCATCTGAACTCCCAGAGTGACTCTGCAACAGGCTGGAATCGATACACAATAAACTTCCCAAGGCTGTGAGTGTGCCTTGGGTTCCCAGGTCACTGCAGGCTTAATTTAAATTCAATTAAGGCTTCATCAGCACTGGGGGAGATACAGACCCAACAAGTGTGTGGACAGAATGACTTTAAATACAGAGTAATTGATAGAACAGAAAGGTAAATCCTGCCCTCACCTGTGCCCAGCCAGAGAACAGGTCTCTGTATGGAATGGGAAGTACCATCTGAAAGCACCTTTTGGACAAAAAATCTCTCTTAGTACATGCTACATTTTTTCTTTTACTTATTCCATGATGTGAGGACAAAAACCCTTTATAGTTTAGTTTCAAAGCCATTGAAGACATTTTATTCATGGAGGGAGAAATGCACATAATGCTTTACATTTAGGTATATACTGTCAGTGCAAACTTCACTTGCAAGAGAGAGTGTCCAAAGCAGAGTCATTTTGCCAAACCATGAACACAAAATGGCCTTGAAAGGTGTTTCTGACTGCAGTGACAGCCTTGTAATGACCTGCACTGTAATAGTGTTGCTGTAATGACACCATTTAAACACCCAGAGGGGGTGTCCCCTCCCCGGGGCTGGCTGAGCTGGTCCCTCTGCCCCCAGCCAGCCTGCAGGGACCAAGGAAGGGCAGATCCAGAGCTGGTCCCACTGCTGGAGCCCCTCAGCAGTGCAAGAAGACAAACAGGTCAGGCAGAGGGTGGTGAGGAGCTGAGAGGACAATAGGGGACAGGTAATGGGAGGAATGGGTACATTTGGGAGTGTCTGTCCAAGGGAGGGATGGTCCAAGGGAGGGATGGTCCACGCTCCTTCCCTCAGGACTGGTGTTCCCTGGCTTTTGGGGTTCCTGGGCTCTGCTCCAGCCCCACAGCCTGGGATGAACCAAACCCTGGAGCCCCATCTTTCCAGCCCACTAACTCTCTCAAAGCCCATGCTCACACCCCAGGGACACAGAGAAAGCTGGAGAACAGCAGAGAGCTGGAAAAGACTCCGAACCAGGCTGTAAACAAACCAAAAGAATCCAAACTGGACTATTTCACCAATATTCTCCTACAACATAAGCAAGGCCGTGTTGCACCAAGGGAGGAGGTGGGAAGTGCTGCAGGAAGCACCTCATGCCCAGAGGAGCATCCCAGGTGAAGGCAGCCCTGGGAGATGCAGAGCAGTGTGCCCATGTTTATCAGTGCTGGATTCAATCCAACCTGTGTCTAACACTGAGCACAATGAACCCCGAGCTCCTGTGCTTTGCTGTGCTGGGCATGCAGAGGGGAAACATTTCAGAGCCACTAAACAGTCAGATAGAATTTCACACTCATTTTTTCCTTTAATCACTACCCTCATGTCGTTTTTTCTGGGTTCATACCACCCAAACAAAAAAGAAACAAACCAGTTTTCATTGGAATAAACCCCAAAACATAAAACCAGGACTGGACATCCCTTTGGAGACAACTGAAAAATTCAAGGACAATTCTGTTGCTTTGCAGCACTTGCAACGTTTCTGTTTTCTGGAAGAGCTGAGCATGTCCCTGGGCCGGATTTGAGCCACCCCTTTGACCTCCAAGCCCAGAGCTCCACGAGCTGCAGCCTCAGCCACATCCTCAGCCTGCTGGAATTGAGTCATTCATCTCAAATCTACTTCATCCCACTGTTGAGTTGCATCAGTTCTGAGCTCAGCCCATAAAGAGTATTTTTGTCCACATCAGAAAAGCATTTTGCCAACTTTCTAAATAATTACCATCACACACACAAATATATATATGTATATATATATAAAATTAGCCTCTGTATTTCTCCTAGAGCTGCTCCTCCTTGGTTCCGTTTCCCCAGGGCTCAGTGTGTCCATGAAGACACATCACAGACACGTAAGAAAGATAAGGAAAACTATTTCAGAGGAAAAACCAGATGTCTGGGAGTGTTCAGTCAGTAGAAGAACAGTAACAACATGAACCACAGGGGACCAGCCCAGTAATAAATTTTGCATGGAAAAGAGCTGTAGAAACAACAGAAAGGAAGAGGTGAGTAGACAGTTATTCATCTTCCTGTGATTTCTAAGGCTGAGGACAGGGCTGATGGTTCAGTGCTCTTCCCTTTATGTGAGGATAAACCATCACAACACACAATCCAACCTTCTGGAACAGCTTAAAGCAACAAGAACCAGAATACAATCTCGAGATGCCATAATTGTTCTAAAAATAAATACAATCTGCTCCTCCCCCACCCCCCTAAAACCATCTCCAAACCTTTCACCCCCCAGGACCTGGTTAAGTTGGCTACAGAGTGTTCCCAACTTTGCAGCTCTTTAATGTGCACCTCCTCTGGCTGCCTGTCTCCTGCAATTATGCAAATAAAAGGCAACTTTATCCCTTCAGCATAATTACATCACACACAATCAGGCTATATTAAGACTGACTTACGATGAATGAATTCAGTTCATGTAATGATTTCCTAAATCCCCCCTGTGGGACTGTGGCAAAGAAAATTCTGTCCCAAGAGTGACATCAAGTATCAAGACAAATAACTGGGGATCTGGGGCTTGATCCTACAAGAAACTCAGGGCTTTGGGATCCCTCTGGAGCCAGAGGCTACTGGGATATTCTCAGTGTCAGAAAAATAGGAATGCCAACTGATGCATGTGCAGACAGGTGTGAAACTCTGGTCTTCACAGCTCAGGAAAGTCAAGGAGCTACTGGGGTAGGTCCATGGGAGGCCTCAAAGATGATTTGGGGTCTGGAGCATCTCTCTGATGAGGAGAGATAGCAGGACCTGGGCCTGGTCAGTCAGGAGAAGACTGAGAGGAGATACCAACAATCCCTACAAACATCTCCCAGGGAGGTCAGAGGATGGTCCCAGGCTCTTCTCTGTGGTGCCAGTGACAGGACAAGGAGCAATGACCATAAACTGAAACACAACAAGTTTCACCTCAATATGAGGAAGAACTTCTTCCCATGGAGGGTGGAGAGGCCTGGAACAGCTGCCCAGGGAGGGGGTGGAGTCTCCTGTCTGGAGACATCCCAACCCCACCTGCACACGTGCCTGTGCCACCCAACCCCTGTGCCTACGAGTGCCAAATGCAACCGGCCAACTCTCAGGCAATTCTCTGACAGAGTCACTGAATAAAAGATATTTGTGGGCTCAACAAACATACTTTTTGCAGATACACCAAATACCCTGGTATTTATAAATGTTATTTAACCTGTTATCTATACCTGGACCCTTCCAGTCTGCTCTCCTCTCTTCCTGTGTCCATAAATCCCCTCATGCTTCCCATTACAGGTTCAACGTGTAATATAGAAGGAAAATATTCTAAAGCAAGCAAACCTGGAAAGTTTTTTGTTTCTGTTTACTGTTGGCAGAGTTTTCATTTCTGTGTCAGAAACCCACAGGAATGAATACAGACAGCATGAAAAGCTTATCAAAACATCCTGGTTTTCAGAAACAAACCACTTCATTGTCTATCAACTTCAGGTATTTACGGAGAAACAACATTTGAGAAAGCCTCAGGGGCTGGAAAATGTAAAAGAAGGAGGCACATGATACACCTGAGAAGAATAACTAATGAGGAGGGAGTGCAGACACAGGAAAACAAAAAAAATATTTGGTTTACCACAGAGTGAAGACACCAGAATGTGTTTTAATGCAGGCAACGTGCTCAAGGGCTCTCTGGAGCCCCTTCCCCACCCAACACCTGTGTTGGCTTCCCTCAGAGGAAAGTTCTCTGCCTTCTAAACCTTGTAAACAACTTTTCTTTCCATATTATAGAGAGCACAGACTCTGGACAACCAGCTTGGTGCCCAGAGAAGGCCCTGTGAGTAGCTGAGCATCCCTGCACATGAAATGATTAACAATCGAGGAGACATCAGACAACAAACTCTTCAGAACACACCCAGTGCTGAGAAACAAAGGGATTCTGTCCAAGTTTCCCGTCATTTTTATATACATGTTCACATGCACAGGTGAGCACATCTTTGAAGCACACAAGCAACATGTACAAATATAGTGCTTGATCTGTAGGAAACAAAAGGTAAGTTTAAGTGAAAATCACTGATCTAGAACTGAAGTCTTGCTTCTTCAGTAGAAAATTTCTCCAGCTCTGCCTCAGAGTTGGGACATAAATTGCAATAGACCTTCTCCTCCCATGGACACACGTGGGGTGTTCAGATCGTCTGGGTTTCCTCTCCTTTCAGTGACAAAGGCCCTGTCCCCACCCCACAGCTCAATGCCAGCCCTGAGGTTGTGCCTCCAATCACCACCTGCTGGCAGGTTCTGCTCTGGGAGCAGCACTGGGTTCTCTCACAAGGAACATGGACATTTAGGGGGAGACTCCCTGCAGGTGCTCTCCAGTCTGTATCACCCCATGGCTGTGCCTCTTCATCCCAGAACACTGAGGGCAGTGCCTGGGGAGGCAGAGGGAGGGAGAGAGGGAGGGAGGGGAGCTCTTACCCTCGATGGTGGCTCTCTTGGGCAGGATGGTGATGGCCCCCTCGGCGACGTCCTCCTGCTGCAGCAGAGGGCTCACCTTGGAGCCCCACGTGTCCGAGCCCACCCACAGGAAATGCCCCACCTGATCCGCCCTCTTGGCAGCTGCCAGGATCTGCCTGTGGGGAAGAAGAGTTTGTTCACAAACTGGTGCCATTTAAACTCAGAATTGCTTTAGGAGATTGCTCATGGCAATGGCAGAATGGTGGGCTCCAGGAGCTCAGAGGTGTCTTCCAACGTAGTTGACTCTGTCACAAACATGAACAGCCCATTCCTGTACCCAGCAGAGCTCAGAGGTCTGGGAAACACCACAACATGAGTGCTCTGAGCAACCTGGTGGAAGGGGTTGGTGCCCATGGCAGGAGGTTGAAACAAGACAATTTTGAAAGGTCCCTCCCAACCCAGCCCATTCTATGCAACACCAACTGGACTCCTCTTTAAATTCAGCCTATATCCCATGACTAACATATTAATTCCACTAAAACTTAAGAGTTTTGCCATTGACTTTATTGAAACTTCACCCTAAATTCTTTTTGTCTCGCTTTGTAGGACTGAGCCTCTCAGCAACTGATGATTCCATCAGAATTTTAAGCTAAATTAAAATTCTGGAGCAAGAATATGGAACAGGGGCAAGTGAGAAATGAAATATAAAATATTCTTTGTATTATTTTATGAGCCAGTTCTATGTGGCTTAACCTTGAGCATCCAAGACACTTTATCACTATTAACCTTCATTTGCCATAAAATAAAGTCTGAAATAATGAATTATACATGAGAGAATGAGCTTGGAGAGAGGGGCATGTTCTTAAAGCCTCTTTGAGAGGAAAGGTCAGCTCTGCCATCCAGGGCATGAGTAACCCTATGCCAGGAGAAGCTCCCAGACCCTGGTCACCATTCCTGTCCCCCCAGTATGGTCTGGGCACCCCCTGAGCCAGGGCAGAGCACCCTCATGCCTGGTGCTTCCCTCCACATTCCAGACCCACATCCCCACACTGTCCTTCACTCTCCACACTGTTATTGCTTTGCCTTTCCTGCCCAGCTCCCAACCCAAGTGATGCACAAATTCCCTCAGCTGTCCTTACTTGATGTCCTCATCATTGGCAAAGATCACGATGGCCCTGGCGTTGGGCGTCTCCAGGAGCTGCCTGATGATCTTATCGTAGTCCAGGGTCTTGTCCTTGCGGTCCTGGGGGATCTTCAGGGACTGAGCGATGCAGAGCCCACCTGTGCCAGAGAGAGCAGAGAACAAAAGGACTCAGAGGAGGAAAAGGGAACCTCAGAGGAGGACAAGGAAACCTCAGAGGAGAGCACAGGAGCGGCAGCAGGAAATGCACAGGCTGGAAGAGGAACCTGGAGAAGAGGAATCCTCTGGTGGGATCACTGCCCTTGTGGGCACTCCATGTCCAGCATCCCGAGGGATCCAGGCCATTGTCTTTGTGCCCAGAGAACTCTGATGCACAGTCTGCACGGCTGGGCAGGGCTGGGGCTTGAACAGATGGGAAAACCCAACACTGTGGAAAAGCAAAGTGAGCAAATAAATGGTCAGTGGAAGGATTAAAAATAGAGGAATTAAAAAAGGAAACCAATCCAAACAACAACCTGAACAAGCTGATTAAACACCCCCCAAAGGAACAGGCTGAAAGGCAAGTGGTGCTGACAGTGGGTTAAGACAACATTTATCTCAGCAGAGGGCTGAGATTGTTTTTAATTTTGTAAGTTGAAGGCTATTGAAGGAAAATGTTTCCACTGAAATGACTTATCTGGAATAGGAACAGCCAAGGAGTTGAAATATTGGCAAAGATTGTTCAAGAAAATCCTTATCCACTGCAATGCCCATCACCAGCTGGGATGGAGAGACCCAGACAGTGAAGCCTCAAGACAAAGGATATCTGTGAATGGGACTGCCCATAAACACACAGAAATGTGGCAAAGAGGTGAGCACAGGACAGGGACACCCAGCCAGGGCAGGGCAAGGCTCCCTTCTAGCACAGTTCCCATATTACAATTATTCAGCTGGTTTTAGGAAAAGTAAAAGAAAAATCCATCCCAACTCCAGTGATAGAGTGGCTTGTTCCTGGCAGATGAAAACACTTTTGCCTTAATTATTTTGTTTCTCAGTGGTAAACACTTTCATCTTTTATGGCATGGTAGATACCAACCTCCCCACTCTAATGCACAGCGTGTTAATTAATAACATATCAGAGCTGCTTAATAAGAAACAGCAGAGGGGATGAGTTAATTAAAAGGCAGCAGGACAAATGAGAGATTCACAGATATGCTTTAAAATACAGATCTAACAGTACTGTTAGATGAGGTAATGGAGAAGGTGTTTGTAGGGAAGGAGGAGGAGGAGGAGAAGGAGGAGGAGGAGGAGGAGGAGGAAGCTCATCCCCCCAGCACACACCATTTGCCAACCATCATCCAACCCAGGGCAAAGCAGCCATGGCAACACTGGGAGAAACCTGGAACTGCCATGAAAACCAAATTCAGGCTTTAACATTGTGAAATGTGGTTCCTGTGCAGGTCCCTGAGCACCTCCAAAGCAGGTCAGGCTCATTTCCCCTTATTTGAGAGGCAGAGGCTGCCTGGAGGCAAAGCAGCTCTGCTGTCCTGGCTGCTCCAGCAGCTCTGGGGCAGGGAGATTGCTTTGCTGGGAAGAAATAAAACAGTGAAAAGGAAAGGCAGGGAAAGAATAAACGAGAATGATGACCACCAAGTTTTTCTCTGACTCACACAAAATCTTTCATTTTGTTTCACAGTTATCACAACCTGAAATTTTTGCAACCTGGTGTTTGTTTGGTTGGGTTTTTTAAAGAAAACAATACCGATTTTTAAAAATAAACTTCATTTTGAAATGGGGAGGGAAAGTCTCACTGCCAGTGAGTTCAAAAACTTCAGCAGTTCTAAATGCTCTTTCCACTTTGCCCAGTCAGAATCAGACAGGATGAACTCAAAGCCATGAGCAGCATTATCAGCCCCCCCGAAATGCCCCCCTTGGCAGAGCCTTCAGAACACCCTGGCTGCCTTCCTTGCCCCCTGCCAGCCCCCGGGCTGTGCTCTGGGAGCAGAACCCAGGAGGATTCTCGTGCACCTGGAGCAGTCACACGGCAGATTGGCTGGGCCATGAGCCCCAGTGCTGGCATTGCAGGGAATGGTTGGAGCTGGGACTCAAGGTGTTGCTCAGTATCCATGGCTACCCATGACTGGGTGCTATTTGGGTTCTGGTACAACACTAAGTACATTATTCTGCTTCCCTGAAAGTTTCCAGGAGCTGTTTTTCTCATCACCACCTAATTGGATTATCAGGTAGCAAAAGAGACAATTTAACACTTTTTCAGCTGATTTATCTGCAGATTCTCTTTGGGGGCAAATCACTTTTAGCAACACTGAAAACATCACTTCACAAAGTTGTGTTGGTGCTGCTGATTACTAAAAGGAACTCTCAATTAATTTGATTAATACTTACTTTAAAATTAGCAGCTGCCAAGAGCTGCCTCCTGGATGTTTATTGAAATTATGGAAACAACAGACAAAGGCTTTGGCATTGCACGGCTCACCCCCCACTGGCAGGGATTTGAGGACCTTTCCCTCTGCTCATTAGCATAGAAAACACCCTAAAATTAGGCTTTTAATGAAGGTTTCTTGAGAAGGGTGAGAAAAGCTCTGGTCAAGTACTGATGGTACCCAGACTTTTTTATCTAAACAATAAAAAGTCTTCATGTGTGGAAGAGCTGTGATCGCTGGGAAGGACCCTGCCAGGGAGCTGATGTGGTCCCTTGATTGTCCAAGGAAATAGAGTTTAACCTGAGCTTGGGAAGGCAAAGGAGAGGAATTAACTGGGGAAGAAACAAAATAAACCTTAAAGGCACAGAGTAGGGTTTTTCCATTTCAATGTACATTTTGATGTCACTGCTGGGCTCTGGCATGTCCTTATACACCCTGCACATACAATTCATGAGCTGCAATGAATTTCACTTGTAAACCTCACATATTCTGTGGGCAAGAAACCAGTGGCAGTAACCCTGAAGACTGAGTTTAAAGAAGTCAGTGTTCTCCCCATGTGAAAACTCCCACTCCACAACTGAGGATATTTCCCTGGTAAAGCAGAGTCCCATCCTAAAGGAACTGGAACCACACAGATGATTTTCTGTTCCTGAAATGCAGCTGGGACTGGCAGCTTGTTTGGCATCAAACTCCTCAGCAGAGAGAGGGAGTTGTTCAAACACTGCCACAGATGCCCCCAAACCTCCAAAGAACAGTCCCTGGGAAGTCAATCCATGACTCACACGTTTGCTGCAGAGCAGAGCAGGGGGCTGTGTGTCAGGGGGGTTCAGAGGGGTTTGGGACATGAGGGAACTCACATTGAAATAAACCCCAGAATAAACCCCTCCCTGTCCATGTTGCAGGACTGTCATCAGCCTCTTACTGAAAATCTGATTATTTCTGGCAAGTTAAACTAATATAGGAAAATGTCCAGTCCCATTCACAAACTTGCAGACTGACAGTACACTGAGCTGAACCTCCAAGATTCCCCTGTCCCATTAAGGGACGAGGTGCCACCAGTGTGGAGGTTCTCCAGGGACTGGTCTGAGGCTGTGAGAACTCTCCCAACACCAGAGCCCAAGTACTGACCCAGCAGCTCCAGCTCCCTGTGCCAGGGGCACCCAGAGGAGTTCTGGGCTCATCTGCTCCAGCCCCAGCCCTGCCTGAGCCACTACAAAGCAATTTTAATCTGTGGAAATCCAACGTTCCTGCCTTTCCATGCAGCCAGAAATGGGAATAAAGTATTTTATTCTGACCCCCCAAATTAAAACCACCAAGGCATATTCAGAGCAAACTGGTTGGATTTCACCCTGCCTGTATTTGCTGGGCCAAATCAGCATGGAATATTCAGAATCTGCAGGAAAAACAAACTTCAAGGTAAACCAAGGGCTCATAGAGAGATCCAGAAATGACAGCTGGGTCCCTCTCTCCAAAATCAAAGTTCTGACAAGACTCTGGATTGGACTGTTGGTCCATGGCTATGAACAGTTAATATCCTACTTTGAATCCTCAATCTCCTACTTACCAAGAGCTACAAAGTTCCTGCTTGTGACAGTAAAAGAAGTTTTCAACTGCCCTGATGTGCAGATGGGCTCAAATTTAAATTACATCTCCAAAGTGTCATAACTCAAGTGTAAAAATAAAAGGTACACCAATAATAACATTACATTAAAACATGAAACCACAACCGTTTACCCAAGGAAAAGGATCCCTGTGGATACCAAACAGCTTTAACTCAGAAACTTTCTACACATGAAGAATCTACTGAATCATTTCTGAATTTTATTTTCACTAATCGTGTTTATTGTTTCATTTTTTCACATTAACCCTCATTATAACCCAACACCAGAACACCTAAACTGATACAGAAGACTAATATTTCTAGTATGTTATTCATTAATGCTTAATTCCATTGTGTCAGACCTTTGCTGCGTGTTTAATGACATTCCTGGTGCGTTTTATCACCTCAAAATTGTCCTTTATTATGGCAGTTACACTCCAGCAATATACAAAAAATTAAGACTCTCTCTGGAACAGCAAATTAAATTATAAGAATGTTATGGGATCGTTTGGAAAGATTAAAAAAAGCTGTTTGCTAGAGAGAAAATTAAGCAAATGAAGCTCCCCTGTTAGAGCAAGAGCTGCTGGGGCTCAGGAACGGGTGTGGCAGCAGGAGAGGTCTTGGCAGCAGAAGGAACTTGGGATTTATTGGCATCCTAAAATCTGGGCTACAAAAGGTACATTGGAGCCATACAGCTCCAAAGCAGATTTAAGCACAGCATTGAAAGCAAATCACAGAATCACAAAACCATTTAGGTTGGAAAAGACCTTTAAGATCATGGAGTGCCACCATTCCCCCAGCACTGCCAAGGCCACCACTAACCCATGTCCCAAGGGTCACATCCACAGAGCTTTTAAATGCAAGGCTCAAAATCCAAGGGTCAAAACATGGTTGAACATTTGAACCCAGAGTAAGCTTCTGGAATCAGACTGGGAGAAACACACCCCTCCCATTCTCTCCAAACCACCTCGAGATCAAATTTGCAGGGGCCAGTTGGGATGACTGAGATATCAAATCACAGTTTTTCTGTCAAGTCCCACCAGGGTTTCTGATTAGTCCTCACTTGCTGCAGTACATTTTCTCCCAAGAGATTCCCACCCAAGGTCCTTGCTGGGAGCTCCTGCACTGCCCTCTGGGACTGGACACTTGGATATTCAGCAAAGCCAGGAATTATTTCAGTAGGTTTTGTTCCCAGCCCTTGGATGGGGAAAGATAAAACAGAGAAAAGACTCTGTGATTCCTTGGTCTTGTCTTTCTCATAATCCTCATCTCCTTCACACTGGAGTAATGTTCTTAATGTACTAGACTGAGCCTTAATGACCCTCTCTCAAATGAGTACTAAAAATGCAATATAGTTCAATAAAGCCACTATTGCAGCCTTGCAGAAACCACCCCCTGCACTGCCTGGGGATGAGCTGGTGGAGTTTATGGAGCTCTGCCACGAGGGGCTGTCAAAGGTGGGAAGTGAGGGGCAAGCCCTGGGCAGGCAGGGCAGGAACTGCTCTCATGGCAAATGATGGTGGTACAGCTCAGTCAGAGCCCAGCACTCAGCCAGGGGCTCCCAGGACTGTGGCTCACAGAGGGACCCCAGGCAGGGGTGGGGAGGTGACACTCAGCCACATGGTCAGGCCAGGCTGGACAGGGCTTGGAGCACCCTGGGCTGGTGGGAGGTGTCCCTGCCCATGGCAGGGGTGGGATGGGATGGGCTTTGAGGTCCCTTCCTACCCAAACCATGCTGTGAATACTCCAGGGCAGCACAGGCTGCAGCCTGGACTGTGGACCCACCAGGAACACCCCCAGGACAGGAGGTACCTGGGGAAGGAAGGGGCTGGCAGAGGGGTGGCCCTGGTCCCCAGGAGGAGGGAGGAGGTGACAGCTGGCTGTTAAGCCGTGGAGGACGTGCAGAGGAGAGTGGGGAGCAGCTGCTCACTGTGAGACACAGAACTGAGTAACCTCAGCCCCAAACCAGCTGCACTGAGTGACGTGGGGCAGGGGCTGGGATGTGGCACTCCCTGCACCTTCCACTCCCTCTGGGCTTTCCTGAGTGGCCACCCTGGTGGGTGTGGGTGCTGAGCTGCACAGGCCCCTGCCCTGCTGCAGCAGCTCCTGGGACACCCCGAGCTCAGGAGGTTCTTCTCCACACTGCACAAAGGAAAGCCAAGGGACAGGGAGCAAAGATCACCTGCTTTGCCCTCAAGGCTTTGAACCACAGCTGGGGGCTGGTTACTGACACATCTGGACATGTTTGCTCACAGCTGAACGTTCACCACCTCTCAGTGGTGACCTTGCCTTGGTTTGGAACAGGCTCAGCCCAGCCAGGGCTTTGCAGCTCCCCTGCGGTGCCAGCCAGGTGGGCAAGGGGCATGAACAGCTGAATAAGCAAAGCCTGGGCTTGCCCAGCCCGTGGCACCACTGCCAGCCCCAGCCCTGGGCATTCCCTTCACCCAGGAACCTCGGAAAATAGATGGAATATGGTTATACCTGAGTTATCTCAGCACTAAGCCCTTCATTGACTGTTTTCTAAAGAGGCTTTTCAATGAACAGCCTATTAAAGACAAAGTGATTCCCTCAATTTGATGCTGAACTGGAGAGGCCCATGAAATATCTGCCAGTACTCAGAGTGCCCAAAGTGTTCACCCAAACACGGAGGGATTGCTGCAGAAATCAGCCCACACTGCCCTGCAGAGCTTCCCAAACATTCCCAGTCTCTAAAAACTCCATTTCCCTTTAAACAAATGGAGTTGTGGCAACAGGACACACGATTTGTGGCAACACAATCCTCAGGAAAACATCCTTTTCCTCACAGAAGGAAGAACAAAGGAAAACCAGGCTTTTGTTTTCCCTTTTGCTGCCTACAAGAAAAAGCCCCAACCGAAGCATTGGGACTGATGGGAATTAAACACACAAAGCAAACCTGTCAGGCTGCAGGGAGGGATCTGAGAGATGCTGGAAGTTCCAGCCCAGGGGCACAGGGGAGAGGGCTCTGGGCCCCTTCACAGGGACCTTCTCACAACCTGTTACTTGCTGCTCCAAACAGGGGCTCATGGAAAGGAGCAAACCCAAGGGAAAATGGTCACAATGCAGCAGCAAACACAGGAGCAAAAATCTGGGGCGTTTGGGGTAACACTTCGTTGCCAGAGAATATTGAAGCACCAGTGACAAGCAATGGAGAAAAGCTCTTCTTTCCCTGAATGGAATGAGCACGGGGAACATCCACCACCAAGATTCACTCATCCTGTGCATTTGAAAGCCCCTTAAAGTCTCATTTTTCAGGTATAAATATCAATAAATACATAGTGAATATCTCACTAATATAAAAATGAAATAAATCTTCCAAAAGTCACTAGTATAGAGGAACCCCCCATAAGGGCAGGGGCAGTGCACAAGGCACTAATGTTTACTTTATCAATAATGTTTTTAACATTAAAAACCTGTATGTTCTTAGGGAGATTGGCTTTGCACTGATGCAAACCTACAGACTCCAACACAAGGTTTGCACTGTGGGAGCAGAAGGATTGAGTGCCAAGTTTATCTGAGACCAAGTTTCTCTGAGCTAAACTTTATGAAGTTTATTCTGCAGTCCTGATTTTATGAACTGGACATCCAGAGCTCTGACAGTGTAGGACAAGTTGCACCAGTTCACTGGGCTACACTAAGAAAGAATAAACCCAAAGGAATTTACAGCAAGAACTTTGGGAAATCAAAATATTAAGGTGGCAAAAAATGAGGTCACAGCCTGAAATGAATAGATAAATAAATATTTAAACAAAAACTTTTTACTGCCTTTTTTTTTATAGAATCTTGACATGGCAAGGGAACACCAGGAAATCTGGGATTCAGAAGATCAGAGAGATGCTAAAAAAAGGATAAGAAAGAATCAATATGCTGAATATGCCCCTTTGCCTCACTGTGGGGCACTCATCATATTAGTCTACATTTAATTACATGTCCTTATATTATTTGCAGTTCAAATTTGCCACTCTCCACCTGCCCCTCCTGCCATGCACCTGCAGCCCATTATTCCAACTGGCCTTTCTGGTGTCTCAGGGGAGGTTTGGGAGCCAGAGCCCCCCTGAGAGCTGCAAACCCCCGTGGGAACCAGGGAGTGCAGCGAGGAATTTCTGCTGCCCTGGGAATGCTGTGCTTAGGAGGTGCCTGCCCCTCTGATCCTCCAGCCCACCCCAACCCCCCTGTTTCTGTGGCCTCCTCCTCCAGAGGCTTTGGAAGTTCCAGCTCTTTCAATCTGGAATGAGCGATAAGGACCAATAAATTTTCTCTTGAAATTAGTCTGACTTGTCTGAAGGAATTTAAATGATGTTCTGAGCATGACATAAATTAAAAGTCATTAAATCGATGTAACTTCCAAGGAAAGAGATGTTAACTGTTACTTCCCATAAGACCTCCACCTTCCTTATTTTGAATTCATTTTGTGGCCAGGAAGATGACCAAAGTTCTCTTTACTTGGCCAAACCCACTGCAACGTGTGTGGGAGAAATTAACACTTTGATTAACACTTTTAATAGCTGAAATTAATTTTCAACCTTCCTCTTATTTTCAAAGGTTTATATTAATCATTGCTCCCAATATTATGGCATATTGGGAGAGCTTGATTAGCTTGATTCCAAACAGGGACTGGAGAGACATCTCCCCCCACTGTGATCAGCCTCCTCTGGCATTTCACACCTTCCCACTCTCAAACGCCCCAGAGGAGCTGCTTTCCCACCACATCTCTCTGCACAGAGCAGGGAATTCTCTGTTTCAGACTCCCTTCCTGGGGGCTGAGACACAGCACCTCATTCCATGGCCCATCTCTGGGCTGGAACACTCACAGGGCTTTGCAAACACAAAGACCTCACGGCTGGTGGGTGACTCTGACAACTCAGCCAGGGAATTGTGTGGGTTGGAAAAGCCCTCTGAGATCCTCAACCTCAGCACTGCCAAGGCCACCACTCACCCACGTGCCCCAGTGCCACAGCCACCTGGCTTTGAGGTCCCCCCAGGGATGGGGACTCCAGCCCTGCCCTGGGCAGCTGTGCCAGGGCTGGGCAACCTCCTCAGTGGAGAAATTTCCCCAATATCCAACCTGAACCTCCCCTGGAGAAACTGCTGGCTCTTCCCTGGTCCCCTCTCCTGGCAGAGATTGCAGAGCCAGAAGGTGCCCCCTGAGCCTCCTCTTCTCCAGGCTGAGCCCCCCCAGCCCCTGAGCTCCTGCTGCTCCAGAACCTTCCCAGACTCGTTTCTCCTGCAGGAACACCCAACCCTCAGGACTACATGGACCTGGAGAAAAAGCCATGCCCAGCATGGAATGGGCACGGAATGGACCCTGCAGGTGAGCTCCCTGCAGAGGCAGCTCTTTTTGAAAGTCATTGCTGTGAATCTTGGACTTCCTTGTGCCCTTCTGAGAACAAGGCAGTGTTCTCTGCCTCAAAAAACCTGATTAAAGAGGCCTATGCACATAATTCCAGCGAGCCCTGTTTAATCCGCTCGGTTTCATTCGTTCTACAAGCTCCTTCTTTTGGGGAAATAAATGTTTTTAATTAAGCTGCCTCATAGCCACTTAGGCAAGGGCTGACTGTCAAATATTTTGAGCAGCTCCACTTCCCCACGCTGCACATCCGCCCCGACAGCCCCAGTTTATTGAGATAAAGCACTTTGTTGAGTCATGCTCCTTTTCCCTCCATCCAATCTTGATTCCCCAGACAGTGTCAGTTCTCCATTTGTTAATCCATATTTAATTTTTAAATCACAAAACATCATGGCTTTAAAGATAAGCTTTTAAAACGCCCTCCTACACAGCCTTTCTTGCTGTCTCCCGGGATATTGCTGATAACAAGCAAAAATCACACACTTCAAATATTAATGAAGAAGCTGCTACTGGAGACCAGGAGGTTCAAGGCCAGGTGATTATTGTGTGGAGATGGGATGGCAAATGAAGCCTGGGGAGAAACAAGGCTAAGGATGAAAGAGCACTGAAGGCAAGACAGCAGTTGGCAAGTGTCAGACAAGGATCTGGAAAAACAGCCCTTCTCAAAGGCAGGGAGCAGGGGGGGAGCTCTGCTCTCACAGGTGGGCAGGAAAGTCCTCAAATTCCCCCATGTTGGGAACACAAAACTCAAAAATAACCACCAAGCTGTTGGTTTCCCTTCCTTGGAGAGTCCCTGGGACACACAATGTCAACACGAAACCCTCCAGCAGCAGCTGCCCCACTGAAATCCAGGCACTGATTGGAAAATATTTGGAAAATATTTCTCCCAAAGGTATTTTTCTGCTTTGGTTTCAGTGAAATGCCCCTTGGATGGTGCTTCCTACCCACCTGAAGTGCAGACTGGGGGCTGCTGGCCCCTCCCTGGGGCTCCAGGGCCCAAACTCTGCCCCAGGATGCCAGTGTGGGGATGCCCTGGGGGCCACTGGGGTGTTTGGTGCCTGCTCAGTGGCACCATTTCCAACACCCTTAAACCCCCAAAGCACAACCCAGTCCTCCACCCAGGGAAGAAAACTCTGTGTTTGCAAAGACACAGAGATGTGGAGGAGCCCTGATCCCACTCAGTGTCTCAGGAAGGCTTGTAAATGCAAACTTGATTCCTGTTACACTGGAAAAAGATTCTTATTAAAACGAAAATTACCCTGATGATAAATTTTAATTAACAATATCCCCCAAATACCAAAATAATCTGATGGAGGAGGAGAATTCCAGCTGAAACAGCAGAACGTGCAAATCCTGTGCCTGATTTACAGATCTTGGAAGCAGATCAGGAGCAGCTCCTTCAGCCTCTCATGCCATATCTTTTATTTTTCTTTAAAAAGGTTACACTGCCAAGGATACTTTTTTTTGTTGATCCTTTTTAATTACCAGCACTGGCAGATTTGCATATGTGTTTTATGAGGGTCAGAGGCCCTGTCACTGGTCACCTTTGTCTTTCAAATACCACCCCAGTAATATCTAATTCTGAGCTCCTTGATTAAAAATTCCACAGTCATTTCCTACAAGAAAAGAATCACCCTTGGAGCCACCTGGGCTGGTGGAAGGTGTCCCTGGCCATGGGCTTCAGGGTTCCTTCCCACCCAAAACATTCTACCATTCCATCATTCCACCTCCCCCACGGACCTCCAAGTGCTGCTGCTTTGGCATCTGACAAGCAAATCCCTCCGATCCTCCTTTACCAACCCCAGGTCACTAATGAGGCCCAGGAGCCCCAGGGCTGAGGTGGCTGCTAATTACTGTCCATGTTCCATCACCACCTGCTCTGCCTTCCCCTGCTCTGAGCCTGACAAAGCCCAAAGCCAAGGCCAGGTGACCCCACCACCCAGCATGTCCCCAGAGACCTTCCCCATGGGGGAAACTGAGGGATCAAAGGACATTCAAAGCAAAGGCAGATGGTCCCACCCCAGGGACATCAGAGGATAGTCCTCACCATCCAGTGCACAATCCAAACACACAATTGTTATAAAATGCCTCATGCCCTCCCCAGATCATTGCCATTGGAGCCCTTCCCTCCCCACAGACTCCCAGAAAAGAGGTTGTTTTATTCTCTGCTCATTAGTTCCAGCGTTCAGTAGTTTCCAAACACCATGTGCTGTTTGCTTTCTCCAGCAAACAGGGAGTTCAGGGATGCTCTGACTGGGGCAGGGAATGCAAATGCCCTGTTTCAGGGCACTCAGCTGGTGTAGCAGAGCAAGGGGGAGAAAAAGAATTTTGCCACATTTCCACTATGTAATGAATGTGCCCAGTTTTATGAACAAGTGTAAGAACTTTCTGTTCAGTCAACACTCATGAGCTGGGACATGGCATGAAATCTTTTCAGAACATCCTTTCCTTCTTCAAACAACACGTGGATGCTGCTGAAACCAGGAGAAAAACCAACACTGCCACCAGCATTTCTGAACCTCCCCATCACACTGCAAAGTGGGAGAACTGCCATTAGTTTGGTGCAGTGTTGGGGCAGGACAAGGAAAGGACAGGAGAGGTTGATCCTTTCCACTGGTTTATGTCCCATTCTGCTTTGTCATCAGAGAGAGAATTTCTGCTCAAGTAGCAGTTCCCCTCCACCCTGAGGGAGGGATGTGCTTCCAGTGCTCACTTCTTTCTCTTTAAATAAATAACTGGAATTCTCAGAATGGTGGTTCAAAGGACTCCCTGTAAGTCAGTCAAATGGAGCACAATAAAAGGACATTATGTCACAACACTCAGGCTCAGATTTCTTACTATCCTCTGATAAAAACAGCTTTCAAAGCTTCATCAAATCTCATGTATCACATCTCCCCAGTAATTTCATTCAAGTTCATTAAAAAGGTTTATGATAGTGTTTCAATTCAGAACAGAAGCTACTTAAAGGCTCTGACCTGGACACGGCCAGGGCTGGAAATGCACTTGGAGGAGACAAACAAGTGTTGTTCAGCCACTATTTAGACCCCAACTGGCACCACTATGGCTGTGGCCACACAAATTTTACATCTCAGCTACCAGCACTTTACACCAGGCAGAACATTTCAGATGGCAGGAGCTTCTCTTGGCTTCTTTTTCCTTCTAATTGAAGGATTAAAAAACAGAGACTAGGCTTGAGAGTCGCTCATAGAATCACATTTCCAAAGCAGATGATACAGGATCTGCTTTAAAACAACACCTTGTTTGATGTGGGTTTTTTTTTCCAAGCAGACACTCAGAACAGCTTCAATTTTCTACTAACACTGGATAGGGAAAGGAACTAAACAAGACAAAAAACCCCTAAACTAGACTGAGAAATAAACTGAGGGAGATGTTGACATCCAGGGGGAAAAAAGCACAACCAAGACTTGTTTGAGGCTGTAAGTCTGCTCTGAAGTTGGTCAAGCAAACCCACGTACTAGTCAATACTTTCTGAGACAGATTAGACCTCATTAGGATCTCCAGGTTCATTTGCTGCTTTTTTATACTGTTCCTGCCAACAACTCACAATCCTTTGCAAATGAGATCTCCCCGCAGTAAGAACAATGCCCTCAGGATTTGGGCAGGTGCAAGGAAGTGCTGCTGCAGACTGCAGCCAAACCTGGCTCTCCCCATCCCTCTGTGGCTCCAGGAGCCCTGGGGGTGCCCCTGTGCAGCACCCATGGGTGCCTGTGGCTCTGCTCTGCTGTGGGGGCAGTGACACACAGCGCCAAAGGAACTCAGAAATAACACCAGCCAGAGCCATCTCCACTGTGGCTGAGCTGCCCTCAGCTGTACCTGCACAGAAAGAGCCATCACGCTGAGCTGTCTGCTACTTGCCCATTCAGAACCACTCCAGAAAGCAGCTCCCAAACTCCCCGTGATGGATGGCCAACAAAAGCACCTCCTCATCTCTGCACATCCTTGGGAAGAGCTGCATTAAAGCTGCCTGCCATCAATCTGTGTTCTCTTTGCTGTAACTCTGCAGGATGAACTGCCTGGAAGGGCTTGGAGGGCTCAGCTGCTGTGGGGACAGGAGAGCTGGTCACAAGGGACAGCTCAGCTCAGAGTCACTTCTGTGTGGGGACAGGAGAGCTGGGCACAAGGGACAGCTCAGCTCAGAGTCACTTCTATGTGGGGACAGGAGAGCTGGGCACAAGGGACAGCTCAGCTCAGAGAGGCACTTCTACTGCTTCTCTTCCAGGGAAAAACCTAAGGAAGGACAGTTAATACTGCCCGTGGTTGCTTCCTGTTCTATTTTGAACTCACTGCTCTGCAGGGTTTTCCACATTCCTGCATCCAGCAGAAATAATTTCCTTGGATTGGATAAAACCATAGAAGCTTTTTTTAAAAAAATGATAAATTCATTAAAATAAATAAACCCCAAAGCCCCACCTGCTGCAGCTCTGAGGCTCCAGGCTCAGTGCCTGAATAGTCTTGAATCACATTCAATTTATCATGAGGCTGTCAAAGGTGAAAAGGTTAAACCAGTGGCACTGACCGTAACTTTGAAATTCTAGTGATGTGTTTGGAACTTTGCCTGCCAGCTGGAACAGGAGCTAAAGGGACATCACAGCCCTCCTGCCAACAGCTCAGAAGGACTCCCAGGAGCCAGCCTGGTGCCCTGGAGTGGCTGGATGGGGAACTTCACTGAGGTTTTACTGCCCATGGCCACTGGTGCCTAGTTAGAGTCCAGGAGAGGATTTCAGCTTCACTGCTGTGTGTTTTCTGCAAGGAAAGAAAACTTTCACAGTCAAGGCCATGCTCAATTTCTTTGTCCCTTCACTTTTTTAGACAGAGTTCCTCTCTTGCCTTGACAGAAACTGTCTCCACTGGAGATAACTTTGTGGAGGTTTATGAGATTACAGTGATGTGGTTCTGGTCAGCACACCTGCTCCCCAGTTAGGTCTTTAGGGCTGTGGGCAGTGGAGCCCAAGCAGTCTGGAGGCAGGGGGGGTTCTGGGCTGCTCACTGAGGGAACGGTGCCAGCAGCACCTTCCACACCACAGAGGTTCTGGAACCCACCTCCACACTCCGGAGGGGCCAATTTCAGTCATGCTGCAAACACCGAGGCTGTCACCACATTTATGGGGAATTTTCTAATTACCAGCCATCCTAAGGAGTCAATTAGCTGGGTTTCCCAGCCAGGCTCCCATCACAGTGTGAGTCACCTCAGCACCTGGAGCCCCCCGTGCCCCACTCTGAGCCCACCCACGGGCACGGAGCAGCACCAGCACTGCAGCTTTACAGCCTGGCTGGCACAGCACAGCCCACAGGAGGCACATAAAGGGTTTACACCACTCACAGCAACCTGGTGCTCGTTGGAAACCTCTCCCTCAAGTCTCACTGCATTCTGATGACACAGAGGAAAACTGAAAAGTTCAAAATGAGGAGCCTGTAAAGGAGTGTTCTAGTCCTTGAAAGAGTTCCAAAGCCCTTCAGGTGGCACGGACTGCCAGACCTGCACACGTGATACAGACCCACGTTTATGGCACATGGAATAGGTCTTAATTCACAAAGGGCCATTTGATGGGGGTTTTAATCTCCTCCAAGAACCATTTTTCTGAATTTCTAAATAAAACATAAGAAACAATAATCAGGACAAAGGATGAGGAGGCCACAGGTGGCTTTCAAATGTGGTTAAATCCAAAAGGATTTCACCTGTCCATTAAGGCAAAAGCTGCTAATTGAGAATTTACTGTAGTTGTCCCAACACCACAATCCCCCAAAGGGAAAGAATCAGACGATGCCCAACAGAACCAGGGAATGGGCATTTCTGTGGCTGCACTGGAGACCTGCAGGGCAGCCCTCTGGGGGTGGGGGCTGAGGGCAGCTGGAACAGCTGGAACGTTGGAAAAACCCTACAAGACCACTCAGAAATTATCTGAAATGGCAAATATCAAGGAGGATCTGCTTGTGCCTTTGCAGAAGCCAAACCAAGGCACTGGTGTGGAATGGGAACCAACAGGACCAGTTTGCTGGTTTAAAAGTTAAATACTCTTGATATTGGCCCCTGAAATTCAGTTCTAGGAACATGTCATTCCTGCCACTCAATCCACCTGAGGCAGCAGCAGCAAACAGCTCCCCAAACACCCAGGTCCCAACACTGAAGGGCAGCCCAAGGCAGGCCGTTTTCTCCAAGCTCTGCAGACAAGCCCAGCACAGCATGTGAGCACTCATGGGGTTCAAAACAGGAGACACTGAAAAATTCAGGAATTTTTGACAATTCCTTCAATGTTTCAACCATGGCCTGAGCTAGTTTTTCTTCCAGTAGCTCCTTTTATTGGTTGGCATCTCTCCCACAGCAGCTGGAGTGCCCCCACACTGCCCTCCCATCACTCCCAGAGTGCAGAGCCCCAGCTCTGCCCACCCAGGGAACTGCTCCTTGCACAGCTCACCCATGGCTCCCATTTCTTGCTTGGTTTCAGAAAAGACAGATCATTTTCCAAAGGCTGCAAAGGTCTCCCCAGCCCAACCACTCAGGAAAATGAGAGACAATCTACAAAAATCACCCTGAATTTTCTGTAAATTATCAGCATTATGGCAGTTACCTATTTTTATGCTGCTTTTACACATCTGTTTGTTTCAGGTGAACTACAATTGGTAATTTCACCACCATTATTTGGTAGTCTGGAGGAGAGGTGAGGAAAGCAGAGTGCTGGCAGTGCCTTAGGAGCCATTTCTGGCTGAAATGTGGAGGTGATACCTGTGATATTCCTACTCAAGGCTTCTTGGATTTTCTGTTCATTTCAGATTGGCAATGTCACTTGTGATAACAGGTCCATGCCCAGGTTGATCTGTGCAATAATCCCTGTAGCACAGAAAGCACACACTGCCGTTCCCTGGTTTTGGAGAACATAAATGGAAATGCAAATGGTTTTTGCTTAGTTATGCCAGACACCAAACCATGGGTGAGCAGAGTCAAAGGATTAGGAGAACAGGAGAAAACTGCCCCCTGCCATCAGCCAAGCACTCTGCTGCTCAGGGGGAGAACAGCCAAGGAGGATGAACCCATCCAGAAACAAACCTTGCCAAGATAACATGTCTGTCTCTCACAGTGCTGCACTTCAATCCATCCCTGCTCAGCTCCATCCCCTCCCCTTGGCATTCCCCAGCCCTCCTTTGAATGCCAACAGAGGAAACATTTCTCCCTGTCAGTAATCTTGTTTATTCTAATAGAGAATCACTGACTAAACCAAAATCCTGAGAATCGACTGTTGACTCACAACTGAGGAGAAATTCCCACGGGCAAATCTTTTTAGCATTCCAAAAGCATGACTAATTCAATTAACACCAGCCAGGAGATAATGGAAAGCTATGAAGTTACACATCTATGTATGTGTGGAATAAATAAAAATCACTGGGTAAGGAATGCAGGTAAGAGCTCTGTGATTTGTATTTCAAGTACTGGTATAAAAGCCTGACTGTGTCCAGAGATCTTTTCCAGATACATCAAAGTTTCATGAACCCCAAGACACCCACACTCCTCAGGTCCACCTTCACCTAAAGGAAAGGTCAATGTTTTCACTCAAACTGCAGTTGCCAACTCAAACCCAGAAGTTTCCATCAGGACCATGACTCCCTCCCCCAGCTCCAACAGCAGGAACTGGGGGCAGGAATGTGCAGGGAAGGGAAGGCTTTGGCTCCACTCTGGGATGAAAACAGGCACTTGTGATGGGAACCAGCAGGAGAGCTCAAGGTGGGGATGAAGGTGATTACACCTTCATTTTGACATTTTATCTGCACATCTGTTTGGGTCAAAAGTTCCAGAGCAAGGACAGAGCATGCCCTGCATGGAGCACAGCCTGGAAACCCCAACTCTGGGGGGCTCCTGCTGGGGCACAGATGGTGCTTCACAGAGGAAGGTGCCAATAGCCAGGCCCGAGGGGCAAACCCCAAATCCTGCCCCTTCCACTGAGCTGCCTCCCCCAGAATTAATAGCACTGTTTGGTGTTCAAATGCTTGATTAGCTTGGGTTAATGAATTCCTGTCTCATGGGAACAATCCTTACACTTCCCTGCTCTGTCACTTTTATTGCCAGTTTGACTCCAGGATGTGCTTTCAAACTTTCAGATGTTTGTGCAAATAGAATTTTAGAATCATGGTCTTTTAGTTACCTTTTCTTTGTACAAATTATTATGACTGTTATGGGAGTGTTGTCTTGGTCCATCAGTGACCACACAAACCCCCTTTTATCCTTCTTTTTCCTCTGTACTATTTCACACTTCATAAAACTCCTGAAAAGAAAGAACTAGAAACCCAAGGAATTGGAAAGGGGCTTGTCCTGTGGATCATCCATTCAGGGAGAGAATTCAGGATTGCCCTTGAAAGACTTCTCTGAAGCCTTCACAAACCCACAGCACAATCAAACCAACTGTGAGTTTGAAAACACTTTCTTGGTATTTTTTTTATTTTTACTCAAAACCAAAGGTTAAACCCCCAACCAACCAACCAACCAACGAAACCCTTTGGCTGTTTGGACATGAACTGAAAGTGGGAAATGTGAATTGCAATGAAGTGACTGAATTCTGGAGTCAGCCAGTGCAGCTGATCTGCTGGTTTGGTTCCAGAACCAGAACCCCTCGTGACAAATTGGGCACCAGGGGCAGCATCACTTTCCTAACTGGATAGGTCTAAGAATATGAAAAATTTTCAGAAGTCTCATCTTTTCATTTCTGTAAAAAGCCTCAAACTTTTCTGTCTTGAGTTTTCCATCAGGCCTGTTTAAAATTCCAGCTCAGCCCAAGCAAAGCTGAACTTTTCCCATTAACACACTCTGAGATAAGATGAAATTCCACATTCATGTCATTTTTGCCTGAAAAATGATCTTACAGTAAAAATTATGTACTTTTTATAAAGGTGTGAATTAGGGCTAACCGAAGCTTAAATCCCCAAATAAAATGCTAGTTAAGCAGCCATCTGTGTGGGTCCTGGAGCACAGGGCAGGGCCAGCACATCCCACAGCACAGACATCCCCCAGGGACCGGCTCAGTGGGACCACATTTGGGTCTGATGGGGCCATGAGACAGGACCTTCCCTGCTCTGCCAGGAGAAGCTCAAGGCCACCAACTGAGAACATTCAGGAGCCTAAACCTGCAGTCAACTCACATCACGCTGCTGTTGTCCTCAAGAAGGTGAAACGCTGTGGTGGAAAATCTCATGGATGAATTCTGACCTCGCCCAGCCTCGGAATATTCCCCAAAGCCCAAAGCCCTGAGTCAAAGCAAACGAGGGCAGAGCTGCAGGGGCAGCCTCTGGGTCTCCTCTCCCCAGCCCTGCCTGTCTGACCTCCCATGTCTGTCCCTGGGGACTGGAGCAAACCCAGGGGTGTTCAGAGCAACACCCACCACGACGTTATAAATACAGTCAAGGGAAGTTGGGGGAGTTGCCCTTTTGTTTAAATATTTTAAAAGCTTATTTTAAACACCAGGGTAACATCTGCTGCAGGCAGCCTGCCAGGCTGGGTGGGCAGCACACCACTGAGGCCACTGGGCATATAATTTTGAGAGAATAACAGCATATTCTTGCTGCTCAGGGTCATCCTGACTCAGCAGCTCATTTCTAAAGATCTGAAAATCTGAATAAATCAGTTATGGCAGCAGAACAACACACATCTTCTCAGTGGGCTGCCTGGGGCACTGGTGGAGTCCCCACCCCTGGGGGGCTGCACAAGCCACGTGGATGTGGCACTTGGGGCCGTGGTGGCCTTGGCAGTGCTGGGGGATGGTTGGCCTCGACTGTCCTAGAGGGCTTTTCCAACTTAATGATTCTGATTATTCCCACAGAAAAACACCGACTTTGGGGCTTTTCTAAATGCAGCTGCAGGATTGTGACAACCACTGCTCTTTGTCCCTGCCATCCTGTTCCAAAGGAGAACCACCACAAGGGCCAGCCATGGCACAGGATGTGCCAGCACAGGGACAATGTGCCCCTCCCCCCTGCCACCCCCACCCATGGGCAGGAGGAATAACCCTCAGCCCTCCCTGCTGGGCCAGGCACAAACCTGGGACAGGAGAGCCATTAATTCTGGAGGTTTAAGAGACAGGCTTACTATAGAGGCTCTGGGGAAATACCAAAGGGACATGAAAAACTCAAACTTCAGATTTTAGTCTTGTTCCTTTTCCTGCATCCTCCTGACCAAGTTCCATTTTGCTGCCAACGCGTTTCCTTGTTTTACCTTCACAAAGAACAGGACTCCTGAAGTGTTTGCATCAACGCAAAGGACAATTATACCATTTTAAACAATGTGGAAATGAATAAAGGGTAGTAACTTCTCTGGTGACCTTTAAACACCTTTGATTTAGGGCAGGAGCTGAGAGAAAGAATCGACAGAATCCACTGGCTTATCTCACTGCAAGGCTGTAATTTTTAGAGAAGAGTTAATTTTTCAAGAAAAACATCAGCTGCCAAAGCAAAGAGGCATTTACACTTGATAAAGATGTTTAAAGACTCACCAAGAAAACTTTCACCACTCTACTCTAATAGGATTAGAAATCTCTCACTCGACTCCAAGAGCTGGAATTTTGCCCTGAACAAAAGAAGAAATTCCCCCAGACCAAGAGGAAGAGAAAGTGGCTCCAATTTCCATGGTTCAGTTCCTCAGGTGTGTAGGAACCATTTAAAAAACAACCTCCTGTAGTGGCAGGGACTCTGCAGTCCAGGGGGCTCCTGGAGACCAGCAGACAGAAACCCTGTGTGGCCCTGGGGCAGCTGCTGAAGCCCAGCCCTCCCAGAGCCCCTTCATCCCTGGGAGGTGATGTGCACATGCAAACCCAGCCCTCCCAGAGCCCCTTCAGCCATGGAGGGCTCTGCACATGAAAGCCCAGCCCTCCCAGAGCCCCTTCAGCCATGGGAGGTTCTGCACATGCAAACCCAGCCCCTTCCTGAGCCCCTTCAGCCATGGAGGGCTCTGCACGTCCAAACCCGGCCCTTTCACAGCCCCTTCAGCCATGGAGGGCTCTGCACATGAAAGCCCAGCCCTCCCAGAGCCCCTTCATCCATGGAGGGCTCTGCCCATGCAAACCCAGCCCCTTCCTGAGCCCCTTCAGCCATGGAGGGCTCTGCACATGAAAGCCCAGCCCTCCCAGAGCCCCTTCATCCATGGAAGGAGATTTGCACATGCCAACCCAGACCCTCCCAGAGCCCCTTCATCCATGGAGGGCTCTGCACATGAAAGTCCAGCCCTCCCAGAGCCCCCTCATCCATGGAGGGCTCTGCACATGCAAACCCAGCCCCTCCTGAGCCCCTTCATCCCTGGAAGGCTCTGTGCCCAAGGGCAGAGAGCACTCTCAGAACTGAGAGGTTTTTCCCAAGCATCCCAGGCCCTTTGGCAGTTCCTCCTGTGCCCCAGTGCCAGTGACCACAGTGAGGAGCACTTTTTGCCCATTACTCTTCAAGCTTTTCCTGCAATTAATTTAGCCTGGCAACCTTTCTGGCCCCAGCCACAGTGCCCAACACTCAGGGTAAGTCATACTGATGGCATGACAGGGCTGATCTTTGTTCTGAACCGTTTTCAAGTCCATACATTGAATCATGAGGAGCAGAAGCTGAGAGGATAATTCATTTTTCTCACTTAGGAAGACTTGGCTATCCCAAAAATGTTCTCCCAGGCTGTTCTAAATCTGGCTCTTAGTTAAAATAATGTGACTCTTTGTCTCATCATGTCATTGTCATATACTTTGCCTTTGAATATTTCAGATTCTGCCCTTTTTTGATCCTGTCTGCAAAGCTTTGGTTTCCTTTTTATGGCTTTTTCTTGTGTATTTGGAGCTGTCCATCACTTTTGTGGGATTGATTCCCCAGGATTCTGCACCACGACAGACACACCTACAGAGGACACACACATGTTCACCCTGAAATGGGAACCAGCTGTGCTTCAGTGATCAACTTTCCTAGGAAAAAGTGGGATTTTTTTCCCCTTTTCCATCCATTCCACACCAAGGCCAAGAAATGCCTCCTATGTGAATCTCAGCTGTCCCACATGAGCCTGTTCTGGGGCCTCCTGCAGGAGCACCAAGACATCCCCAACACAGAGCAGAGATGCTCCTCAAATAGAGGATAAATCATCCACTCCCAAAGAGAAATGTTCACCTGTGGAGCAGAGAGATGGGAAGCTTTAAACCTGGATAATTGCATGTTTTCTACTCAAAACTGAACAGGGGGTTGGAGGCAAAGCCCTTAAAGAGGCTCTGGAGACCATGGCCAGCATGACTAAGGCAGTCCCTGACCTGCTGGGGCAGCAGCAGTGGAGAACTGGGATTTAAACCCCCTGGTGCCAGGGCAGTCCCAAACCTGTGCTGGGGTCCCCAGGCTGCCCCCTGCCCTCCAGTGTCTGGTCACACCATCCACCCACAGATGGACACTGGATACTGGAATGGAGATCTGAGCCAGGAAAGGATTTTCATGGATGGATTTGCCATTGCAAGTAACAAGATAGCCATGGATTGGCTGGTTAAAACAAAGACAGAGAGAGCTCCTCTTCGATGAGGTCCATTCATGGCACAACTGCTTGGATAAGCAGAGACAGATCTGCAAATCAGCTCCAAATACCAGATATTTTCACCCATTTTTGCTATAGGAAAACTCCTATATCCAAAGCCAGCTGCTAATCCACCTGTGCACATTCACATACCAAAGAGCAAAGCAGCTTAAGTACTAATGACATCCAAATGATCTCTTTCCTATCTTTAATGTTCATGATTCTTGGCTCCTTTTTAAGTAAGAGCTGTTGTTGGAGCCTAATCAATAGCATTCTGCTCTGAGAAAGGCCTTCTGAGGCTGACAAAACTCCCCAGGTTTTGCTTTGAAACCTGCTTCAATCTGAAAAGTGAGAGAAGGAACGAGCTTCACTCCTCCTGCTGAGGAGGCTGCTGAAAATCCTTGGGAAATCAAACCCGACTCCAAACCCGACCTTATCTCGCTCTGCTGACGTGCAGGAGGCTGGAGGAGAGTTGGATATGTGGCTGTGGAAGCAGCTCCATCCTCACTGCAGAGCTTGGAAGTGCTCAGGAGCCAGGGATTAATAAAATAGAATCAAATAAATGCCACAAAGCCTGGGGAAGATGATTCTCTTTGGATTCAGTTCCTCAGAGCCACTGAGAGGGGACCAACATCCTCTGCCCCCCAAGGCTGTCCTGCTCAGCACTGATGGGGTGGCACAACTCGGGTCTGAGGGTCTGGTGGGAAGTGTCAGTGCCTGCCTGGGGCTGCCAAGGCCCCCTTGGTCACTGTCCCCAAGCAGGAGGTGGCCATTGCTGCTCCACAGGTTACTTGTGCAAGATGGAAATATGAATCCATGATTCCTCACCCCTCAAATTCCCCACACACTCTGAAGGGTTCACTCTGCTCCTGGTCCTCTGGTGGGACCCTCAGCTCTGGCCATTCCAACTCAGCATGACCAAGGGCCTTGCACAAGGAATAACGTCCTTTAATGGGGGATTAGCTCTGGAGAAAAAAAAATTAGAAATAAAATAACTGCCCTTTTCCTAAGCAGAATTTCTACAGAAAAGAGCTGGCACAGTCCCAAAGCTACAGCAACTGCAGGGTCTGTCCCACTGCAGGACAGGGGTTTGCTTCTTTGGGGTTCATTTTAAGGTCCTACAGTCCCTGTTTCCCAGTGAAACTATAGAATGGGTTGGTTTGGAGGGACCTTAAAGCCCATCCAGTCCCACCCCCTGCTGTGGGCAGGGACACCTCCCACCAGCCCAGGGGGCTCCAAGCCCTGTCCAACCTGGCCTGGGACACTCCCAGGGCTGGGGGACCTGGGAAATCAGAGGACATGGCTAAGAGGTCGCAGAGGATGTCTCTGTTCTTGAGTGAAATGAATGAGCAGCCTGGCCACCAAAGTTCCTGCTGCCCCTCATTCAGGATCTGAGGCAGTAACACAAACACAGGGAAGGAAGAGAAGGGAAGCAGAGAGAGAACACTTGTGGCTTTAAAAAGAGATGGTGCTTTTAATGAGTTGGGACATTCTCAGCAAGTAGGGCTGGAATTTGCTGGATTGACTGCACTGGAACTCCAGATCTTGCATTTATTCTTGGAGAAGTCTGAGGGAAAACACCTCATCAAAGGAACCTCGAGTGAAGCAGCATTATTGGCCAGAGCCTCCACAGGCACAAGACTAATAAAATTTTGCAAAGCCCTCCAACATGTTAATTGCTTTTTCAGTTCATGGCACAGAGCAGGGGAACTGTAGGGCATGTGAGCAGGAAGGACCTGCACAGGGGCTGGGGCTCCTCAGAGCTTTGGCAGAGCCTTTTCAGAAGGAAATGTTTCTTTGAAGGAACAGCTTGGGCACCACAGGCTTTGGCTGCATCTTGTGAGGCTGCTCCTCTGCCTCTCCTCCTGATGTTAATAAATAAAAGTCATCTGATTACAGCAATTGGAGGCTTGAGATCAGTTTGGGCTGTAATGAATGTGCTGCGCTTTCATGAGGAAGAACAACACAAGAAATGAGCTGGTTCAGAGATTCTAAAGAGGTAAAAATTCCACAGTGGGAGTATCCAAGCCCCAGTTCATCCTCACAGTAAGCAGGACACTGTTGTTATCACACAGTTTGAGCTGGCCCTGGCACAGGTGCCCAGAGAAGCTGTGGCTGCCCCAGCCCTGGGAGTGTCCCAGGCCAGGCTGGACAGGGCTTGGAGCAGCCTGGGCTGGTGGGAGGTGTCCCTGCCCATGGCAGGGGTGGCACTGGGTGGGCTTTAAGGTCCCTTCCAACCCAAACCATTCTGCTGAGTTAGCAAAATAGAACCAGTTTTGATACCCAACTGTCCCAATCCATTTGCCTCACCCCAGTCTCCAAATAAACTCCCATTTTATGGATGAATCAGCCAGCTTGGACCAGAGATGAGTTAACCCCAAAGCAAACAGCATCACCCTTGGAGCACAGCTCCTCTGGGACTTTACCTCTGCTCAGACATGTCTCAGGTCACTGCACAACAGCCCCAGAGCTGTTTCCCAGGCCTGTCATCTCCCACCTTCCACAAATGCTGAGGCCACAACACTGAGACACAACTGTTTAAGGCTGAATTGATTTCTGTGCTTGCAGAGCTATTGCATCTCCAATCAGCCTGAAGAGAAACCAAAACCACTCAGTACCTGGGGAAAAAATCAAGGTGCTCCAGGTCCTTTGTATAGACTCAGATGTCCAAACATCAGACTCCAAGTGGCATTTGGTTCTGACATTGAAATAGATATGGGAAAACCCTCCAAAGCAATAATAGAGAAAACCTGGCAAAAGACACAAGCTACAAAAAATAAAGACCATTTCTTAAGCAGAGTCCATGCTATCCAGCAGTGCTATACTACCACTATAATCTTAATTAGCCAATAAAAGTTTTTAGACAATCTGTCTAGACTTGCTTTTGCCTGGATATAAAATTGGCTTTAAAAGAAATATATAAACAGCAATGAAAAGTCAATGAAGAGCTGTCAAAAAAGCTCCCTGCTGTTCTGCATCTGCACCCTGCTCTTCTTAAAACATGGGCATTTAAGTGAAACCCTTCACTTTTTAAGTGAAAAAGCTTCTGTGTTTGGGATGGCTGCACTACAAGCTCCCCATCAGCCGCATGACTGGCTGGCACAGCAGTTAACCCAGAATCTCTCCTAGAAGCTGGCACAGCAGTTAACCCAGGAATCTCTCCTAGAAGCTGGCACAGCAGTTAACCCAGAATCTCTCCTAGAAGCTGGCACAGCAGTTAACCCAGAATCTCTCCTAGAAGCTGGCACGAGAGTTAACCCACGAATCTCTCCTAGAAGCTGGCACAGCAGTTAACCCACAATCTCTCCTAGAAGCTGGCACAGCAGTTAACCCAGAATCTCTCCTAGAAGCTGGCACGGGAGTTCACCCAGGAATCTCTCCTACAAAGCTCTGATCACACAGCTCTACACAGGCCTCTGGCTTGAGGAAGCCAAGTCATGATAAATAAAGATAATTGAGTACAGCCATGTCTGGAGAGTGACTGGGCTTGGCCCTGCCTGCTCCAAACACACAGAACAGGAGTGGGACCAAGGACAGCACTTGGCAAGAAGGAGAATGAACAAAGAGAACCAAGTCATTTGAGGGAAAAAACATCAGGCCAGAAAAAGAACAAAATATAGATATAAGATAAACTGAGAGACAATGAAAGGGTTGATTAGATGTTGGGGATTAGTGAATTAAGGGGAGAAACAAAATACATCCAGGGAATTAAATTATAGTGTATCTTCAATCAAAGCACCTCCCCAGGCAGCACAGACAGTGCCTTCCCCAGCCCTAAGTAGAACACATGACTTTAAACACTAGTCTGGCCCAGGGATGCCAACTCTCCTCGTCATCCTTGGGCTCTCCCAAACAAGCAGCACCAAGCAAAGCATTGTCATTTATTGTAAGGAAACGTCTTTAGCTCATGGGGCAGCACCCAGAGCCAGCACAAAGCCAGCCCAAAGCACCCAGAGCCAGCCCAAAGCACCCAGAGCCAGCCCACAGCACCCAGAGCCAGCCCACAGCACCCAGAGCCAGCCCAAAGCACCCAGAGCCAGCCCAAAGCTGACCCCAAGCACCCAGAGCCAGCCCCAAGCCAACTCAAGTCTCCAACATCTGCACAGAATCACTAAGGTTAGCAAAGACCTCCAAGACCATCAAGCCCAGCTCTGACACTCCATGCCCACTAAGTCACATTGCCAAATGAAACATCTGCTCACTTTTTCAACACAAATGCTTGAGTTGCATTTCCATTATACAAAGTTTAACCTGTTTCATCTCCATGTTTACACAATGAAATAAATGCAAAGTCCTTTTCTGATAATAATTAGTTTTCTTTGTTACCACATTTTTGGTATTAACACCCAAAAAATGCTATGAACAGGGACTACTGAAAAAACACCTTATTTTCCCATCACACAACACAGGACCAGCCAAGGGACCTGCCTGGAAAGAGGGAGGGGCACCATCAACAATGAGGGGTTTGTTTCAATAAGGTAATGTTTGAAGTAATGCTGATAGTCTCCACTATAAGATTCATTTTAGATTGAAAATATATAAACCTTGAAACACCAAAGAGAAAAGGAGGGGAACAGCCTGAGCTGTAAACTGCCTGTCTATATCTCTATACATCTTCCCAACATCCTGCCTATACATGTAAACCACTTAAAATGCCATATTGCAGCTCATCTTTCAGCTCAGGTACCTTGCTGGATACAGTACAGCAAATAGTATTTCAAACACTGCCTTGACAAATAACTTCCCTAAGAACATGTAGGAAGGCCTGGAAACTCCATTGATCATCATTCCCTCCCTGCTGGGGCTCTGCAAGGCAGGCACAGACACACCATTAGAGGGACTCTCTCCTCTCATTGACCTTTCCTTCCTACACCTCCACAAGGAAGCTGGACGGGGGAAGAGCAGACTCTTTGGGGACAGACCAGGCAGTATTTTTGGTATGCCCAGATCATCATGCAAACCATCTTCCAGGAGTGTGAAGGGCTCAGGGTGTTTGTCATGCTCAGTTGTCTGAGGAAGGATGAGGAATGAAGGAGGCAGGGGAGGGCGCGTGATGGAAGAGGCAGCTCCGAATTATTTATGTGCTGCGACTCCCCCATGGCTGTGAAAGCTGTTCTTGCATTAGCACAAAGTGAGAAGGGACTGTGAAGTATGGAAGGTACAAGATGAGACAATATTTTGTATTTCCTCCTGGGAGACAGGATTTCAGCGACGGAAACTGGAATAACTTATTGCATCCCATTATATATTACCCTTCAGATGCAGAGACACATTTAGAGCTGGTCCCAAGTGAAGTCCCAACAAATTCATCCTCCTTTGCACAACAGACATATCCCAGGAGAAAATCTCAGTGTAATCACAATATTTCTATTTTCCATGGGGAAAGTCAAAATGACAGCAGGGGCTTCCTCTGCAGAAGAGTTTTATGAAATTCCTTTTATTCCTTCAGGAGAGCTGACAGGACACCACACACTGGAGCAGGCACTGGAGGCAGGAGGGGGGCCAGGACTCACAGGCTCCACATCCCCCCAGGGAAGAGTGTTGTGAGAGCAAAGGCACAGAGGGAACCCTGAAGGCAGCCTGGTTTCCCTGCCCCCTGCAGAAAGAAGGGACTTCAGGAGGAATTTCTAACTTATCTTCCAGAAATTTTCAGTGTTCACAATCAAAGTCAATTCTGTTCCTGAACTTGGTATTTTTGTGGTGTGTTTCCAGCCCACCCTCTTGGCAAACCTTCCTTACTCAGAGATATTTTTCCCCTGCCATGGCTCTGTCTTTACAACCCCAACACCTTCTATTCATCTTCATTTTATGACTTTTCATCTCTCCTTCTCATCCTCAAACCTCTCTTGCTTTTTCCACAGACTTATTCCTTTTATTCTTCATTAAACCCAAACTCTCTCCTTTCCCCTTCTCCTCCCCAAAACAGCACCTGCTGCACTTCAAGGGGACCTTCTCCTCAAGCTTTCTAATGCCCATTAACAAACATTTTGTCCATTCCCTGATATTCCCACCTTTCCTTCACCAGTTCTATCCTTCCCAGCAGAACTTGGCTGCAGAACAAACCCCAGCCCTCCTGCTCCTCCAGCTGCACCATCCTGCTGTCCTTCCCAGGAGGAACCATTACCCTTGAGATGCAGAAATCCTGCCAAAGAATAAATGGGAACACCTGGATGGGGATGAAAAACTTACTGAACCTGCATCAAACAACATCTCCCCTTCTGCATCCTGGGACATGTTCATGGCCAAACACAGGAGCACCCCCTGGGGGTGCCCAACTTCACTGGGACAAATAAAGGCTCAGCAATGTATTTTCTGCTTTGAATTAACCAGGACTTCACCAATCACTTCCTTCCAGCTGATCCACATGACACGTTTCATGTAACCACCAAGGCAATGTTTTATTAAATCTGGGGAACACTTTTAAAGCCCACTGATGGTTGTTTGTTCAGCAACAAGAATTGCCTATTTCAATTTTATTCTGTCCTTGAGATGCAATCTCCACATGGTCAATAAATGCCATAGAAAGGCAGATATTTATCATTAAAGCGGCTGATGCAGTGATGGGAACAGCAGCCTGTCACAGCTCTCCCAAAGCAGCTGGGTGAGAGCACTGGGAGGGCAGGGTGGGCTCTCAGTGCCAGGATGGGTTCAGGGTTCCACATGGGCAGACACGAAGAATCATCCCTTCAGATTTTTACCTCTTTCCTTCTCCCCAACATTATTGGATTGATTTTCCCTAAGTCTGGTGGAGAGGGAGGAATCACTCAAGCCCTGGCTGGTGCCATCCCAGAATTACCACACTGGGCAGAGGTTCCTGATGCTGCAGTGCCACCAGGGGCATATCCAGAGTTCCCAGTGCCCAGCAGCTTCCCTGCTGTCCTGAAGGAGATCACAAGCACCTTATAAAGCCACACCAGGGATTTATCTTCCAGTAATGACAAGAGATAAGAAAATACGTTATCTCACATAGATACCAATGATTAGTTGGTCTTTTTTTTTAATTCAAATTCTTTAACAACACGCCTATATTTGGTGCCAACACTCCCTGTGGAGGCAAGAGAGAGAAATAGATGTTTGCAAAGGGCAGCTCAGCTCTCATCACTCTTCTTTACTGCGCAGGGAACGGAGCCAGCCAGCCCAGGACATCTGTTATGGCTTAGGTAGGAAGAGCCTTGCTAAGGAGATGGAGATTGTATTCAGAGTGTTTGGGTAACCTAAACACAGAGCTGGTGCCCTGAGGGGTTTTCAACACCTAAACCAATCCCGAGTGGGAAGTGCAGTCATCCCCCTAAGGCCATGCCCCAGCACAGCAAAGAGCCCCAGCAGCTCTGGCTGTGACACAGTGACACACCCACTTGGCTTTGCCACTCTCAGAAGTGCCACCAAACTCTCAGTGCAACCCAAACCCCCCTGGAGGATCAAGGCCAGTGCATCTCCTACCAGATCAGTTACAATTAAAAGGAAAGCCTAACAACCCTGACAGACTGCAGCACACAACACAAGCTGCTACAACTTGAAACAGCAATTTTTCCTGATTTTGTTTTTCTGAAATGACAAAACATTTGTTATTTGACAACAGGAAAGAGAATAATAGATTTCATACAGTTGTTATTTAACATATCTTCACTGTACACCAAGAGGACACACACATGAAAAGTAGAAAAATGGAAAACACTTGAAATGTTGGAATATAAATGACTTGATTTTATGAGGGGTTTATGTATTTGATTTTGCTGTATTAGATCCAGAAAACAGGCGCTCTGGTGAATGAATAAAGGCCATTCCCATCAGAAGGCAGAATCACTGAACACAACCATGCCAAAGGGCCAGCCCTGAACCACAGCCCCTCCATCCCCTCCTGCCACCACTGAGCCCCACAGGAGGGGTCTGCAGGACCAGCAATTCACTGGGAAAACTCCCTAAGCCTCAAACCATCCTCTGTCCTCATAGTGCAGAAATGCCCTGGGGTCCATGACCCTCCAAAGATCCAGGACATGTTAAACACCCCATCAGCAGGTGTGGTTTTCAAAGCCGTGTTTGCAGGGCAGTCTGTCAGCACAGGCTCAGCTGCTGCTCTGACCCAGCTGCTGCAGGAGGTCCCCCCCTCCCAGGTTCTGGCAGAGTCACGTCCAGGGAACAGTCTGCAATCGCTGTTCCTTCAGCTAAGTAAAGTCATCAGAGTGGACAGCACAACACCTTATCCCATCATCTTCCAGGCAATGAGTCATTGCAATGAATATTTGAAGAGTGGCTCAGTTAACAGCTGGGCTCTGTGAGCTGCCACGAGGAATGGAGAGCTGAGATCATCCATTTGGGGCATCACTGCATGATGGGCATCACCCATTGCCAGCGTCTTGTGCTGAAGCTTCACTAAAACATCCTGTTTGTTATTTATTACCATGGCCTACACAGTCTCTGCCCACCACAGTGATTCATTAACTTTTTTCACCTTCCTTTCTCATTTTTGGGTTAAAATCCTGGGTTATGCTATGAAGTGACTGCTCCTTGTACTGACTGTTCTAAACCCTTTGAGTAGGGCTTTAATGGATCAAGAGAAAAACAAGAGATGTTTCATTAGCAGCAGAATGTAAGACAAGAAGAAAACAGATCAGGATTTTCTAGTTGGCACCAGGAAGCAGTTCTCTCTTGGAGATGTACAGAGGAGTCTCCTCTCCCTCCTCAGACAGAGACAGTTGTACAACTCCCTCGTACAGTGATTCCCCTCTCTCATGTTACCCAGCACTAATTTGTGCTAATGGAATTCCCAACAGACAGCATAAAAATTAAGTTCTATTACAAAAATGCAGATTCAGGCTCAGAGCAGGCAGCTGAGCAGACCTATAGGAGCCCACGAGGACACTTGTGAATCACTGAGGGATGACGGAGCAGCTCGTGGCTTCTCCCAGTGTCAGCTCCCATCAGCGAGAGGAGCTGAATTAGAGCAGAGTATGATGATACTCCCTCCATGCTGAGGGTGTCACAGAAAGCTCCAGGAGATGACTCAGATCACCAAAAACCCACATCAAAAGACTCAGATCTTTTGAGAAACGTAAGTGTAGAGAACAAGTATCAAGGCTGTAAGAGAGGTTGTCGTATTTCCAAATTTCAGTCAGTAAAGGGGCTTCCAACAGTCTTTGCTACAGACAACAAACTCACAGAAAATAATTTCTATAGGAGCTACTTAATTGCATGTCATTAATTTGTAAAGAAGCCAATGAATTTGGAGAGGATGATATTTGGTGCACAGATTGTAATGCATGGCAAGACAGTGGTTCATCTGATTCTGGTGGAGTACAGACAGAATCATAGAATCTTCTGAGCTGGAAAGGACCCACAAGGATCATCCACTCCAACCCTTGGCACTGCACAGACACCCCAACAATCCCACCCTGTCCCTCAGAGCATTGTCCAAGCCTTCCTGGAGCTCTGGCAGTCTTGGGGCTGTGCCCACTGCCCTGGGGAGCCTGGTCAGTGCCCACCCCCCTCTGGGGGAAGGACCTTTTGCTGAGATCCAACCTGACCCTGCCCTGAAAACCTCCCCTGACACAGCTCCACTTGTCAGACAGAGGGACAACATGCTCTGGGGTTGGTCTCTCTGAGCACACCCAGCCCTGGGGTTGGTCTCTCTGAGCACACCCAGCCCTGGGGTTGGTCTCTCTGAGCACACCCAGCCCTGGGGTTGGTCTGTCTGAGCACACCCAGCCCTAGGGTTGGTCTGAGCACTTGCTGCCCCCGCAGTGATGGTGCCCCCGCAGTGATGGTGCCCCCACAGTGATGGTGCCCCTGCAGTGATGCTGCCCCCGCTCACACAAATGTTCTACCCTTACATAAGAGACGTCTGCAGGATCTGCAGGATCACAGACGCTGAGGAATTAGGAAATGAATATTTCACAAAAGTCCTCAGTGAAAGAAGGAAAAAAAGAAGATAAAGAGACAGTCGTAAGTGTTGTGCTTTCTGTGCTAAAGTGGCTTAGAGCTGATTCTCCGTCCCGCTCTGCCGAGGCTTTCAACAAACGCACCGCGACAAAGTCTTCAGCAGGAACTTCAGTGCAGAGTCACATCAGCACAGCGGCACAAGAGCTGTAATCCCCTTTTATCACGCCTTCAGAACCCAGGGGAAGGCAGCAAGCTTTTCCAGGATCTTCCTTCTCCAGCCTTCCCAAAGGGCTGAGAACATCAGCATCTCAGTTTGGAGATCAAGACACTCCCTCACACCCCCCTGCACAGCCCCCAGCTCTGCTCTGTGCCAACACACAGGTCTGTGCCCAAAGCCAGCCCTGCTGGGCAGGACACTGGGCACACGGGGCAGGGCACAGGGAGCAGGTGAGGGTGGCGCACACAGCTCTGGCAGCGACACCAAAGGCTCCAGGAGAGCACCACCAGAGAGCTCTGTGTGGGCCCATCTGGGGAGAGGAGAACATTAATAAATGCACTCCAGATCTTCCAGTGATCTGTTAGGAGGCATTCAAGTGGTCTTTTGCTAACGACTTCAATATATATATATTTCTTACAGATAGCAATTAACCTTCTGGTACAGATTAATCTTTTTTAAAAAAATCAAAGATGAATTAATCTTTGAAATTCAAGTATTCAGTAGTTTCATTAATAATCTGAAATTGTCCTTTAGATTTTCCATAATTAGACCATTCCCCTAATTTATTAATCCCACAGACTGCAGAGCATGTTTCAAATCTTCATCTCCTGCCACAATGACATATTCAAACTCACTTGAAGTGCTCATAATAAAAGTCACTTTGTGAAGAATTATTAACTCAGAGGATCAAGCAAAGTCTTTATATGCTAAAGCATATTTGAAAGCTAAGCTGGGGTAGCACTTTCTACTCATCCTCAGATTTCCTAAGATCCTGGCTGATCAGAAGCAAGTTGGGATAAAACACTGAATTTAGGGTAATTAGCTGCTACAGACTTGAGGCCAGAGATAATAAATGTGCTGGCACCTATGGACTAAATCTTCCTTTCTGCCAAAAGAAGCTGATTATGAGATACAAGACAATTGTCTGGGAGCTGATGACAACTGTGGTGTGCCTCAAATCTGGGACCAAATACCTCCACCCTGGAGCTGCTCCTGGCAGACACTCCTGGTCCTGAGGGAGAGCCAACACAGGGACCTTTGCTCCTCAAGTGCCACATCCAAACATTCCTGAACATTCCCAGGGCTGGTGACTCCACATTGCCCTGGGCAGCTGTGCCAGGGCTGGACAACACTTTCTGTGAAGAAATATTCAGAAATATCCAGCCTGGTCCTCCCTGTCACAGCTTGAGGCTGTTTCCTCTCATCCTGTGCCTGTTCCCTGGCAGCAGAGCCCGACCCTGCCTGTTCCCCCCTCCTGGCAGGGAGTTGAGAAGACCAATAGCACAGCTCCTCCTGATGAACACCACAAGTTTTGGTCCCTGGAAAATGAGGCAAACCACCCCCTAAACCCCTCTCCTGCCCTCCATCCTCCCCCTGTCCCTTCAGGGCATGCTGGATGCCCCCTCCAAGCAGAGAAGAAGAGGCAAATAATCCCCAGCCCCACCATTCCCAGAAATGGATTCATTAAGGAAAAAACCATCCTCCTGCTGTTGCATTTCTGTTGCTTCTGGCATGAGTTTTCTAACCTGTGAGAGTTCTGACTGGCACCCCAAACACCCCATTAATCCACTCTCATGGCAGCAGCAGGATCACCACAAGTGTGCCCCATCCTTTCCTCCCATCTTGGAGGTGTTACAAGAGCAGCACATGTCACCCTGCTTTGGAAAGATTCTGCACAATCACAGACCTCAGGCCTTGTACCTTTGGAGCCCTTTACACATACTCAATATTTGAAGTGCAGGTGATCCCAGTGGTACTTCTGCATTGTACTCAAGCTCCTGTCCCCTCTGCTCCCAGCAGACAGGACCTGGCACCTCACATGCTCACAGGCAGCTCTTGACCACTCCAGTGTTTCTGAAGGGGCAGATCAAGGAGCTGCCAAGGACCCCAAGGCCATGAGCCAGGGCAGTGGGTGCTGCCCATGGCTCCTTCACAGGCTCCTTCCACACCCTGATGCCACAGCGCTCACCCCCCAGCCTGGTGAGTCCTCGCTCTGCACAAAATGCCCCCAAAGAGGCACAGCCCCCTCGGGCACAGGGAAACCAACCCCAAAAGTGTGGGAGCCTCAACACACCTCCCCAAGCACAGACACTGTAACATCGCCCCCCAGGGTGGCACCTGGGAGAGGGGCACACCCCACGCCCACAGGCAGGACCCAAGGTGCCATTCTCCATAGGGATCCAGGGTCAGGACCTGTGTCTCCAGGAGCTGCTCCACTACCCCTTCAGGCACCAGGAGCTTCTTACCTGCCCAGGGTTTTACAGCTCCAGAACTTGTTGACAGGCATTAAATCCCCCCAGAACGTCACCTGAGCTTTATCTGGGTGACACAAGAGGTTCAGCACAGCCCTAAGAAGCAGCAGCAGCGCTGGGGATCGGATTATTCCTGTCCCAGTGTCTCGGGAAGTTTAGGCACTATCCCTGTTGGTGCCTTAATCCCATAGGCATGGCCTATATCCCCCTGCATGCAGAGCTGCTTTAAGCAGGGGCTTGGGCTGGCTTTATGCTTTGTTTTTTATGAAGGATGCTGGATTACATGTTGACTACATGAACAGCTCATATAAGGAATTTAACTCTCCAGAAGGGCTATAAAACGGGACAATGTTCTTCAGCAGAGTTTGTCCTTGCCACAGAGAACACACTTTGGGTGTTTTTGCAACAACAGATATTTGCAAATAAAGTCAATTTTAAATTATAATGAACTCTGGCATTTGTCACTTCCTGCTGTATTAAATCCAAACCCATTTTCTTTAATACCACATAAATATGCATTCGTATGAACAGTCATATTTATGCAAATACAGGTTCCTCCTGTGATGTCAGCAGAAGGAAACAATTCTGGATCCCCCTCCCAAAGCCCCTTTGTGTTCAGCACAGGCACCTTCCCTGCCTGCTCCCAGGCTGGCACTGCCAGGAGGGATCCATCAGCTCCTGACAGTTTGGGAGCAGCTGGTGCTGCTCCTGCAGCCAGAGCTGTGCTGAGCCTGCCCTGCACAGCCCCAGGGTTGGGGCACCCAGGGCTGCTCCAGAGCCAGTGCCACCCTGCCTGCTCTGCCCTGGCAGGGCATTCACCCAGGGCAGTGAGCTGGGCACTGTGTTACTGAAGGCAATGCCAGGGCAGGAACAGGGGGCAGATCTGGGAGGTCAGTCTGGGAATACAACAGAGCTCATCCTTGGACTCTAATGTTGGGTTCCCACCCAGGCTCTGTCACTGAAGTATTCTGGAACTTTGCCCATATCACCACTAATGAATTGCATCATCTGCTTATTTTTCCTTCCCAGCACAGGATTCAACTCGAAACATTTCAATTTCCAAACCCTCCTGATTCTGGATTGCAAATCAGCTTGCCAAGGATTTATACCTCTATTCCCCAAAGAGCCATTTAGAGTCCTCCTACATCCTTGTGTCTCTGGGGAAATTTAGAGATATTTACCCAGAAGAAGAAGTTACAGGGACAAGGGGATGAGCACACAGCAGGCTCACCTTCAGGACAGGCCTCCTGCAGCTTTTGTAGCAGAAAAGGAAAGAAAGCTGCAAAATTGGAGATTTCTGCCAACAAAATTATAAAGGTTCAACTTGATACCATCAGCCTGACTGAGGGAGGGGAGGGTTATTTACTGTGAGGATTGGGAATTTCCCATTCCTGGGAGTACCCAAGGCCAGGATGGACAGGGCTTGGAGCAACCTGGGCTGGTGGAAGGTGTCCCTGCCCATGGCACACCGGATTGGCTTTAAGGTCAAACCAACCCAAACCATCCTAGGATAGAACAGGATATTTTTCTGTCTTCCTGGAACATCTCTCACTGCCAAGCAACATTGTCCAACACAGTCTGACCTTCCTGGAATGCCTCTTAATGAATGGAGTAACAAGAAAATCCTGATGAATCCCACCAAAGGTGTGAGGTGCTCACAGCACCCCACTGAGCCTGTTGGCTCCACATCCCACACCAGGAATCTCTGAGCCTTCAAGGCAAAGATCAGGAGTTGCCTCAACTGAACTGGAGCAGAGCAATGCCAAGGCAAAGCAACCCAAACCAGGCAGAGGGCTGAAAGCTGAGCCTGTGACAGGAGCCATGTCTGGCACCAGCAGCTGCAGCAGAACCACGAGCTGTGGAGAGACAACAGCTCAGCACTTCCCAAGCTCTCTCCTACCCACATCAACACAACGTGAGGCCACCCAGGGCAACAGCAGGAGCTTGGTAAGACTCAAAGTTTTCTATTTTGCCCAGAAATGATTGAAAACCACTGAGGTTTCAAACTCTGAAACTCCATAGCAACTTAGGAACAAGAGTATCTAAGAGCCATTGCAGAGCATTGCAAAGAACTGGAGCAACTTTAGAATCAAATGTAAGTTCCAGAAAAATAATATCACATTTGGTACAAAATAACATTCATCACTTGCACAGCATTTTCTGGAGGGAGGACGGGTGGTGCCTACCTGCCTCTCTGGAAATTTGCATGAAGGACTCCACTCCTTTTTCTCCATAATTCCCTTCAGATGCCAAAGTGGATACATAATTCCATCCCAAAGCTTTCACAATGTCCACCATTGCTTGTGCTTGGAAGGAATCTGGAGGAACCACACGTGAGAAGAAATCATAGCGCCTGTCATCACTCAACTCTGGTGCAGTTGAGGCATAACTGATTTGTGGGATCTGTAGAAAAAAACAATTTCTGATAAATACACACATTCATACACTCGTGGCACTTCTTGCAGTAGAGTCAGCTAAAGCTCTTGGCTCCAGCTGAGCTTTGCCTTCACTGTATCCATCTCCAGTTCTCCATCAAGTTCCCTTACAATGGACAAGCCAAAGAAACAATCTTCTCATTGACTTCAAGTTACACAAATAAAATGGTTAATCAATTGAAGACAACTGTATATGTGCACATCCAGAATTTCTTCCTTTCAGGCAATCTAAATCAAACCCAGCACACAAGCCATTTTAATCACTATGTCCTTTTGTTGGTGTTCTGCTTTTACCAGCATCAGGTGATTGGGCTCCTGAATGTAAGCAAGGTAAATCTCCACTTGCCATGGCTGGCTGGAAGCCAGGGAAACCCTTCATCAGCTTTTGGAGGATGAAGTGTCCAGACTTAAGCAAAAATATGTTTATTTTTCATTCTTTCTGAAGAAGAACAGTCATGGGGGTTTGTGAGCATGGACATCTCTGTCCCACCACACACCCTGGGCGTGGGTCAGCTCTGCCCCAACAAACCAGCCCTCACTTCTCCTCCTCCAGCAGGGTGGGAAGGAGCCTGACAGTGACCTTTTGGAACAGACACCAGAACATTGTTCAGGACTATTTTCTCCTCGATAACCAAGTCCCTGAGCAGTTACTGAGCTGACAGTTTGTTAATGCCCAAGCCCATTATGCAATTGTTTGACTAACAGTCTGGGACTGCTCTTTAAATTAAGGAACCTGCCACAACTCTCGCCTGAGATGCCACAGAGGGGAAAAAAACATTTGCAATATACACAAACACGATCATATATAATGATCTGAGCCTTCCAGCCTGAGAAAGGTCAACACTTCAGGCCTTAGCACAAGCATCTTCCACATCCTCATATTCTGTCTCTGCAGAGCACTCTACAAGTATTTATTAGGTCTCCTGCCTTCTCAGAAAAATAAACATTGTATTTCCCCGGGATCAACGCTGCAAAGGGTTCAGCACCTTTGTTTCCACAGAGATCAGGAGCAGAGGAGAGCAAATTTCCTCAGGATACACATTATTCTGTACAGTTACACAGACATTTGCAGCTCCTACAGCAGAGAAAAAGCAGCCACCGAAAGCCAAATTGGTGCTGCAGATGCAGCAGAGCAAGCAGTGAACTTCGCATGAAACCATTCACAGTGACTGACTCCCCCAGCACTTGTGGGGATTGAACCTAAACATGGAAACTTGGAATCCCAGAGTATCCTGAGCTGGGAGGGATCCCCAAGGATCATCCAGGCCAGCTCCCAGCCCTGCCAGAACACCCCAACAATCCCACCCTGACCCATCCCACTGTCCAAACCCTCCTGGAGCTCTGGCAGCGTTGGGGTTGTGCCCACTGCCCTGGGGAGCCTGGTCAGTGCCCACCACCCTCTGGGGGAAGGACCTTTTGCTGAGATCCAACCTGACCCTGCCCTGGCACAGCTCCAGCCCTTCCCTGTGCCCTGTCCCTGCCCTGGCACAGCTCCAGCCCTTCCCTGTGCCCTGTCCCTGCCCTGGCACAGCTCCAGCCATTCCCTGGGTGCTGTCCCTGCCCTGGCACAGCTCCAGCCATTCCCTGGGTGCTGTCATTGTCACACAGAGCAGAGGTCAGAGCTGCAGACCCTGGTGGGCTCTGCCCTCGGTCTCCTCTGCTCCAGCTGAACAAGCCAAGTGCCCTCAGCTGCTCCTCCCGTGGCCCCTCAGCCCCTTCCCCAGCCCCATGTCCCTCCTTTGGACACACTTGAACAGCTTTAGATCTCTCTGCCATTGTGGCCCCCAGGACTCAGGTGAGGCTGCCCCAGCGCAGAGCAGAGGGGCCAATGCCCTCCCTCACCCAGCCATGCCGGGCCTGGTGCCCCCAGGCCAGGGATGCCCTCCTGGCCCCAGGGCAGTGCTGGCAGTGAGCAGAGCTCTGGCTGTCCCTGTGATGTTGGGGGGCTGAGCCCCCTCCCTCGGGCTGTGCCGTGTCACGCTCTGCACGTCCCTGGGGCTGCTCAGCTCCAGGCTGGGTTGCTCTGGGTCTGGAATGCCAGACAGCAGCTCCTACAAGCCTTGCCAGATTTATTTTACATCTGGGGCCTGTGGACAGCACGTTGCTGGCAAGACTTTCGAGTGTTCCAGTCACAGAAGATTAAAGAAGTTGAACTGAAGCTGCCGGGAAAAGCCTGGAGAGGTGCTGACCACAGGGACATGATTTACTGCTCAGCACCTTCCCCAGGGCCAGCACAGCCTGGGGCAGCTCTCAGGGGCAAACAGAGCGATGGCACCAGTTTGTCAGTCCAGCTGGGGCTGCCCCAGCCCTGGGAGTGTCCCAGGCCAGGCTGGACAGGGCCTGGAGCAGCCTGGGCTGGTGGGAGGTGTCCCTGCCCATGGCAGGGGTGGCACTGGACGGGCTTGAAGGTTCCCTCCAACCCAACCTATTCTGGGATTCTGTGGTCAGGGCTCTCATTTTTAACCTACCTGAGGGATTCAGCTCACAGCAGCTGCTCTGGGGGCACAGACAATCCTGGGCACCCTGGCCAGTCTGTCCATGCCTACAGCTGCTGTTGTAAGAAATGACCAGTGACATTTAAGGGGAACATTTAACCTGTTTAACCCACTATTAATTAGACAAGCAACCAGAGCACACCTACAGTCACTCCCCCCGAGCTGTACTGATACAGCCAAGTGCTGCTTTTTTCAGTTATAAATAAAAGGAAGGCTGAAATATCAATTTTTATCTGTGGCAACTGTTTGTCTTCCAACTTGCCAACAATTTTGATTCAACTAAAAATCAAAGGGAGCATATTCTGCACTTCTACTAAAACCAAAGCTGCTACAGAATTTACTGCATTGCTCTTAGTCCTTAGGAGACATTTTGGATTTTAATCCTTTTTCCTCTGTTCATAAAATATTAACTACTTCTGGCTGTTTCAATCACTTGGAGCATAAAAAGCGTATATTGGGGGTTTTACCAGTGTTTCTTACACGATATCTAAAAGCAATATAAAGTTATATATATGAGGAGTAAAATTTCGGTGTGAATACAGGGAGAAAAGTCTTTCAGTGGGTACAGTCTGGACTGGAGCCATCACAATTCCACATGTCAGAGCATATTGCAGACACCTCCCAAAGGCATTTTCCCTTCCTGCCCAGCTTCCCATGCACCAACAGCACCCCAGATGTCCAAAGTGAACATCTATTTTCCTCAGCCACAATCCAACAGTTCAGCAGTTCTTTCTATTTTTGATGTTCACATCCAGTTGGAAGTGGACAAACCTCTCCCAGGCTGAGCTGGAACCTTTCTCTGTGTTTCAGGATCCTCCACATTCCTGTGTTTTCCCTGAGGGTGACTTTAGTTGAAAAATCCAACATCCTGTTCACTCCAGTCAAACCCCAAGGCCAGACACCCTCTGCTCTCTGAGATCTCCTCACAGGGCTGGCACCCACCAAACCAAGTGCCCAAGGGGTCCTACACGGCTGCTCACCAGAGGAGCTCCAGACATGCTCCCTCAGCTCCTGCCAAAGCCCTTGAAAAGAAAAATGGGTTGACCCAGTTCATCAAAACCCAACCCCAAGCCGGCCAATGTCACCATTCCAGGGAGAACTGGAGGATTTTAAAGGAGGCTTTTTTCGTTTATTGTTTGTTGTTTTTTGTGTGTTTTTTTTTTAAATTAACCAGAAAAATATTTTCTTTTCACTGGTTTATTTTTCTTTAACTTTTGATGAAATATGCTCTTTGTTACCAATATCTCACATTCAAAACTGGAGTTTAAAGAAAGCAGCTTTTTCTTTCATTACAGTTTTCCTATTTTCAGTTCTGAAACATGTTTGAACCATCCCAAAGCTCTCAGGAATCACAGCCTGCTTTCCAAATGGCTCCAACCTCTTGGCAGAAGAGCTGGGATCCATAAAGCCCAGTGCCCCCAGTCCCCCTGGCCCTTCCACAGCGTGGCTGAGGGAGGGAAGCCTGTGCTCCTCCTTGTCCTCAGAGCTCCACCTTGGCCCCCACCCAGCCCCACAGCAGGACAGGGGGAGCTGCAGCTCCTGAGGGACACCCAGGGCATGGGAGCAGATCACTGGTGTGGGAGGCAGATTTTCCTGAAGCCTCCATGTTTGGGACCATGGCAAACATCACACACAGGAACATTTCCATGTGGTTTGTCTGGCTAATATTCTGATTACAGGCAGGGTGAATGATTAATGCTGGGAACACTGCATTAGTCAGGGATTAATTAATGTTAATTTATTTTTAACATTGAACATTATTCTTCATTTATTTCGTTTTCTTCTGCTAATGAAGAGCTGTCTCTGGATCTCATTTGAAAAGCAGGTCCTGTTTGTGAGCAGCTGCACCAAGAACCACAGCAGGAATGCACCAAGGATCTGCTCATCTCTGATGGTCTCCTAAATCACTCCTGCCAACATCAAACATCTCCCAGCAACAGGTTTGGAACAGGGTATTACAGAGCAAACCCCAAGTGAAACAAACTTGCTGTTCCAGTTTTTTTATTTCAGACTTATTTTATGTTATCTCCTCATCCCATGTCATTCTCCTCCTCCTCTCCCTGCTCAACACACCATCCTTTTCAAGCAAAACAGGACTTGGCAAGTGCCTCATTAGCAGCCAAGTGTCTCCACTGGGAATCCACAGGAGCCCAAGTGCCAAAAGACAAACCAGCTCTCCCTGAAGCTTCAGGAGCTGCCAGAGGCCCTGGGCTTACTGCCCACCCCGCTGTGCCCACCTCTGCCAACGCTGCTGCAGAGTCACTGCCACAGCCAAGGACCTCACAGAGAAATAATTATTGCTACTGTGCTGCTTCAGATGGGATTGACATGGGCTCCACCTCCTCAGGAACTTTTTAAAAGTTAATAAAATGGTGCACCTGAACCCAACCCACCAAGTGACAGCAGTCAGAGAACTTCAGAAGAGGCAATTTCCCCGAGGACCTGGTGCAATGAAGATAATGCAGGAGGGCACCTATTGAGATATTAATGAGCTCCCACCAGGGCAGCATTAAGTTCACAGCTTGCTGCATTCTTACTCTACATTTCCTATTAAGTTTTATTGATATGATTCCCTGACAGGAGAAGCCCCTCCTGGTCTGACAGAGCCTCTCAAACCCAACACGTTGGGTCAGGCCACACAAACTGCAAATCCCTGGCAACAACCCAACTCTACCAGAGTGAGATTCCTGGAGACACTGCCCTGGGCTGCAAAACTCCTTGGCATGAATTCATGGATGAGTAACAGCCTGGAATCTGTTTAGAGCTCAGGTTTTATTCAGCCAAGATTGAACCATCACTTAGTGCCGCTCGTCCCTGTTCACCATCTACATCTCAAATTGCAGGACAAACCTCTCCAGCATCCTGCAAATTGGGTTCATCATCTTGAGCTCAAGGGATCTGAAGTTTCTAACTGGTTGTTTTCTCCGGGTAAAACCTCTCTACACTATTTTCATTTTCATTTTGCCTTCTAAACAGGAAGACAATTTTCTAGAAGTTCCAGAAATCCAGATAACCAGTGGAAGTTGTCCCTGCCTTGGGGTGGAAACAGATGATCTTTAAGTCCCTTCCAAATCAAACCATGTTGGGATTCTATGAACATTTTACCAAGATGCAAAATCAGATCAGAGTATGGCTAAAGGATCTCAAAGATAATAGGGATGATCCTTCTGTGATTTCCACTAGGCTGGAACTCAAGATCTCCCAGTTCCTCAGGACTGACCTCCCCGGGTGGTGGGATGGCCCTGGGCACCAGACATGGGTGCAGGGAACCAAAACCACCTCTGCCACCTGTTCCTTTCTTTCCCAGCCCTCCCAAACACCAAATCAGTGCCAATCAAACCTCAACTGGCAACAAATCAAGAGCATGTGCTCTTTTTCTGCCCTGAAAGGTGCAGATGAAACCAAATATTACTGCAATTCCTGCTCTAGGGCTCTTAAAAGACCTGGGAACAGCATTCCCATCCCTCAGGTAATGATGACAACAAATCCTCCTAAAGCACTTGGATAATCCCTCCTTATTAGGTTTCAGGATGACATTTTATACGCAGTGCACTTCGAGTTGGTTTTTATACTCAACAGTCAAATGTTGACAGTAACAAAATGGGGCAAAACAACAAAGAAAGTTTTCATGTAAACCAATTTGAAGAGCAATAAAAAGAATCTTTGTACAGCACTAGGAGGTGTTTAGAGATGGCAAACCTGTCACCAAGTGCAAAGTTACACCTCAAGAGCAAATTCTGAGCAGTGAACCAAATCAGCACATCTAGAGAAGAGCATTTTCAAACCATTAATCTATTGACAGTTCACCTCCCTTTCTCTCTTTACCAATTATTAAAGCCACCAGTGTTCAAACAGGGCCTGTTTGCTCACATCCCCACTGCTCTGGTGTTACCCCACTGTGAATTCCTAATGATGTATTAGAGACCAGCACAGTCACCCAGGAGACACTTGGCTCAATATTTCATAAGGTACAGAAATACAAACAGGAACAGCACCAAGTACAAATGAGAAGCTGAGCCAGGAGGAGACGAAGTACATTTAATAAAACAGAAATTTCTCCAAGAACAACAAAAGAAACACTAAAAAAATAAACCAAATAAATGATTCAGGTACATGAATTTTGCTTATACCTACACTGGCTCATTCCACCAACCCCCCCAAGCTGGGTGAGCTCCATCCCACATCCCTTGTCCAGTGTTAGCACTTCAGCCAACAGGGGAATGGCTCTTCTCTCAACCTCACCTTATGGACCACAAGGTCTATTAACACAACAATCAGAGTAAAGGGATTTTCAAAGCATTCAGCATCTACACTCCAGGACCCACATCAGAGCTCTCAGACCTCAGGTAAGTTCTGGTTTCTGTGGGGGTGATTGAGTGGGATGGCAGATTCCATACTCTTGGAGAACTACAGATGTTCTTGACAAGCCATCAATGCCAACTGGACCAGGTCACTGCCTGTGGACCTCTCAGTGGCAGTGATTAATGAGCAACAGCGACAGGAGGATAAAGGAGTGCCAGGAAGGGCTGACAGAGCCCAGGGAGCTGCAGGAGAAGTTGCCTGGAGTCTCCTTGCAGGGAAGTTCAGCTCCCACCCATAGTGGATACACATCCAAGGCTCGAGGCAGATGTTGGGTGGGAATGGAGAGGGCCCAGTAAAGGACTTGCAGGGGTTGAGCAGTGCAGTAACAGACCCTCCCAGAGCTGGGATGGAGCAGTGACCCACCAGCCCCAGGTCCCAACACTGTGGAGCTTCCAGAGCCACAGGGCTGCTCAACAAGGCCTTGGAAAGGAGGCCCTTTAGAATTCACAGCTCCTCCTCTCCATTACTACAATGGATGGAATCCATCACTTAAACAAACATCTCCAATGCCACTTTGGTTTTCTCAAACAACTGGCCTTCTAATTGAACATTTTCTAAAAAGAAAAAAAATTCATTTTAAACCTGAAAAGAGCACATGAAAGAGCCCATTTCCAGGCACATAAATAAATCTTCATCCCCACCAAAACTGTCAGAGCACTAAATGGAAAGACATCCTGAATGATATTGCCAAGCTGGGAGTATTTTCTGTATCTACAAGGTCTCTTCTGCTTCCTTTTCTAGAGTGAGAAAGTATTCCAGAAAAAATAATTGTAGCAATTAAGGGAACAATAATTACAGCAATTAGTACTGTCCACATGGCTCATGGGAGCCCTTTATCAGCTTAGACAGAAAGCAGGGAAAAAAATCATAAGCAGCCAGTAATATGAGGTGTCCATAAATGAGATGCTCCTGCACTTCATCTTGGTGACCTGTGCTAGAACAAGGGCTGCTTGTGACAACCACGAGCTTCTGGCACAGCTTGGGTTGTTAGGCATGAAAAATGAGAGGTGATCTCACAGCTTTTAAGTGCTAAAAGATCCTTGGAGAGGTGACTGGAAATCAAGACCCACAATTTTAATGTAAATTAGTCACAGCACAAAAATAAGCATCTTATGCAGCTGTAAATAATATTGTCCTTGTAATAACCAGAGACAGAGCTCCTGTTTACATACTGTGGGTTAAGAATTGGCCATTTATACTTTATTAGGAGTACATTTTTTACTGGAATGCTTTACATTCCATCCCTGGAAGTGTCCCAGACCAGGTTGGACAGGGCTTGGAGCAGCCTGTGCTGGTGGGAGGTGTCCCTGCCCATGGCAGGGGTGGCACTGGATGGGCTTTATGGTCCCTTCCAACCCAGACCATTCTGTGATTCTGGGACTCTTTTCCAGTGGCAAAAAGCACTCTTTACCATCAGGCTCCTCTGAGCTGGGTCTATGAACCAGCTCAAAACGTTTCTGATACTTAAAAATAATTCCCTGAACTCTTTAGGCCAAGCTGTGCCAGAAGCTCCCACGGCACTGCCAGGACAGAAATAGCAGCCCCTGGAGGGAGGCAGAGCAGGGTTTCAGCACCACTGGCAATACAGCACATTGTCTTAGAAATAGGTGAGGCCCGAGTGGAATTGAGCTGTTCTCTCACTCTGTGGCCTTCAGAGAATTACTTCAATAAACCTCCGTCTCTGCTGCAGCTTGGACACAAAAGCTTCATACATATTGAATCCTCCTCCTTTAAGAGACAAAAATATGTTCCTCAGTGCAGCAAAAGACGTCGTGTTCTCTCCCATCCCTTCGCTGTTGTGTTCCAGCACACCCACAGCAACCTCAAAAATAGGTTCCTCTTGTTTGCAGGTATTATTTGTGTTTGCAGGACCAACCCTCATCATCTGAATTGCTCATTTCTCCTGTAAACTGTCATACCTCGGGACTTCTTTTGTTCAAAACTATTCCTTACCAAAAAAAAAAAAAAAAAGAAAAAAAAGCCAGAAATCAGTATTTGAATTTATACTGAAATGGGAAAAGATTTTTAGATACACACTTGTCTGATCTCCGTGTGGAAGTTCCTCTTTGGGAGTAAAACTGTGTTTATGCACTCAGGAAGAAGATCCTTTCTAAGTGATCACTCCTCAGAGGTAAAATTAACTTGTATTTATATTCCTCACATTTTAACTTCCCTTTGTTTATCTATATTTTGAGTCAATAAAATTAAACTCAAAATCTAATTTATAATTTTCAATTACTGTTTTTCAAACCCTTGATATGCAAGATCCTTCTGTTTTTGGAGGAAAGGCTGCCTGGAAGGGCACAGGTCCCTCCCAGCACCATGGACAGAGGAGAGGCTGCCTGGAAGGGCACAGGTCCCTCCCAGCACCATGGACAGGGGAGAGGCTGCCTGGAAGGCCACAGGTCCCTGGCAGCACCATGGACAGGGGAGAGGCTGCCTGGAAGGGCACAGATCCCTGCCAGCACCATGGACAGGGGAGAGGCTGCCTGGAAGGGCACAGATCCCTGGCAGCACCATGGACAGGGGAGAGGCTGCCTGGAAGGCCACAGGTCCCTGGCAGCACCATGGACAGGGGAGAGGCTGCCTGGAAGGGCACAGATCCCTGCCAGCACCATGGACAGGGGAGAGGCTGCCTGGAGATCCCTGCCAGCACCATGGACAGGGGAGAGGCTGCCTGGAGATCCCTGCCAGCACCATGGACAGGGGAGAGGCTGCCTGGAAGGGCACAGATCCCTGGCAGCACCATGGACAGGGGAGAGGCTGCCTGGAAGGCCACAGGTCCCTGGCAGCACCATGGACAGGGGAGAGGCTGCCTGGAAGGGCACAGATCCCTGCCAGCACCATGGACAGGGGAGAGGCTGCCTGGAGATCCCTGCCAGCACCATGGACAGGGGAGAGGCTGCCTGGAGATCCCTGCCAGCACCATGGACAGGGGAGAGGCTGCCTGGAAGGGCACAGATCCCTGGCAGCACCATGGACAGGGGAGAGGCTGCCTGGAAGGCCACAGGTCCCTGGCAGCACCATGGACAGGGGAGAGGCTGCCTGGAAGGGCACAGATCCCTGCCAGCACCATGGACAGGGGAGAGGCTGCCTGGAGATCCCTGCCAGCACCATGGACAGGGGAGAGGCTGCCTGGAGATCCCTGCCAGCACCATGGACAGGGGAGAGGCTGCCTGGAAGGGTACAGATCCCTCCCAGCACTATGGACAGGGACAGTCATGTCAGCGGGGAGGGCTGGGAGCTCCAAACTCCCCATTCCTTGGCACATGGCAGAGGTTCCTCTGCTCACCCTGATGAGGAAGGAGGAGCCCCAGCCTCCCTCCCTCAAGCAGGACGGGTCCATCCTCCCTGACATACAGACAAAAGCCAAAGTTTGCCCTGGGTGACACAGCAAACACATCCAGGTACAGGGAACCTCTCAGGGCTCCCATCCCCAAACAGGAATATTCATCCACTGCACCAGATTACTGATACTGAAGGCAAAGGCACCTTACAAGGATGAAGTTCCCACATGGAATATTTTAAAGTGAAATATGTAACTTGTTAAGTATTTCAGCTGGCTTGCCCATAAACTGGAAAGAGGATGAAGTTTCCTTGTTTGCAGGTCTGCTGATGAGCTCTGACCAGCACAGCACGCTGGATTTTCCAGCTCTAACTGGAATATTCTTCCCAGGATACACCGTTCAGAACATCAGCAGTGATGGCCCATCCATTGCAATGGAAGAACACACAGCTCTCCATATTTTAACTCCAGCCCTGCTAGGCTGAGAGCCTGAGAGTGATATTAAACTAATAGATGGTGCTTTGCTAGAGGCAGTTTGAAATCTTAACAAAGCTTCAAAGGATCTGCTCTATTAAGAGCTGATACTTCAAGGCAGTTTTGAGCTGAACTCACGTTGGGTGATGGGAGCACAGGGACCCTTCAGCCCTTCTAATGGCCACATTTTGGTAATCAGATGGTACAACAAAGCTGCTTATGCAGCAAGAGCCTGCTCAGCCTCATGCTGGGATTCAAATTCTGCCTACAAATAACATACATGGATATTCTGTCACACTTTGGTCCCAGGACACACCCCAACGTCTAAGACATAATTACAGAGAAATTGTACAAAAGAGAGAGAACCAACAAGTTCAGAAGAGACTTGTCCTGTGCCCACTGAGTGTGTACCAAGCCTGGAACCAGCTTTAGGGGTGTTTACTTCTACACAGCCTAAGGAAGCACAAGAGGCACAACAACAGGTAAAACAGGCAACAGCATTTCAAAGGGAAGAGACCAAGGACTGTCCCATAAATGCTACAGCCCTGTCCTTGACAGGACGAAGGGAGTGGCTTTAAGCTGAAACCTGGTGGAGTCAGTGGGATATTGGGAAGGAATTGTTCCCTGTGGGGCTGGTGAGGCCCTGGCACAGGTGCCCAGAGAAGCTGTGGCTGCCCCAGCCCTGGGAGTGTCCCAGGCCAGGCTGGACAGGGCTTGGAGCAGCCTGGGCTGGTGGGAGGTGTCCCTGCCCATGGCAGGGGTGGAACAAGATGGACTTCAGTTCCTTTCCAACCTGAACCAGTTTGGGATTCTACAACAATTCTATGCACAAGGAGGCAGAAGGAGGCAGAATGTGAACACAGTCAAGATCCTCTAGATGTCAAAAAATACTCCCATTCCTACAGCATTCAGATTTCCAACAAGCAGAACATTCTCAGAAAGGGAATTCCAACAATTCAAAGTGCTGAGCAGAGAACTAGAGCCTGTCCATGCCCTGTGATCAGTTCTGGGACACAACAGCTGTAGGTGGATGTGTTTTCATGCCTTCCCATGTGCACCATTCCCATCCCCTGCCTGCACTCCCCAGACCTGAGAGGCCAATCTGTGCACAGGCAGAGAGGGATGGACACCAAGCACAAACACATCACAAACACTTTGCAGTGACTGGAGCTCCCGCATCCAAATGTGGACTCACCAAATCTAATTCTTTTGAAAATAAATCAGAACCAGAAGATAAACAGAGTGAAGCAGCTTTTATGTTTTATTTATGTGTACACACTGCTCCATTCATCCCAAACACGTAATTGAACCCTATATTGTCTTTGCATATTTTAAAAGGTTTTTAATCTGCAAGTATAAATCTCATTGATTTTGAAAGTAGCGTGATAAAGACGACAGGAGTAACGACTTATTCAGCAGCCAGGCTGGAAGACAGAGGAGCTCAGTGGCAGAGCACAGTGTGCTGAAAGCAATACACAAAGAGCCACCCAAGCCCAGCCCAGAGAAGCAAATTGCAGTGGGGTGTGAGGGGAAACAATCAGCCCTCAGAGTGGAGTTATCAGGAGGAGTGAAAGCTGCCGAGTTCAGGCTGCACCACATCTCATAATTGCATTTCTAGGAGAGCATCCGTGTTTGTGTTGTGGAAAATAAGGCTGTGAGTTGAATATTTATTCCTAAATTTTCAGTATAGCCAAGTGTCTGATAGTCAAGGAGAATCAAGCCTGTGGCCTTGCCTTTGCAGGGTAACACATCCAAAATCTGGCCATGCACATGTATTTATGTAAGTGGTTATTTCTAACTTCATTGTACACTAAAACTTTGGGCAAGCAGCTGAATACCACAAGAAACAAAACTGCATTCCTGGGAATGATTCTCACTGATCAGACACTGAAAATGTAAGAGTTTGTTCTCATTAAAATGTCTCCAAGCATCCACATTAAAGGAAGGTCTGCAGAGTGTGATCTCCCCCAGGTCCCCTCCCTGATCCACCACAAACACCCTCAAGGGGACAAGCTGCAGGAAAGTCATGTTTAAACAGAGATTTTGGTGCTTACATCTTTCCTTAGTTCCTTCCACATAATATTGGAAGTATTTTTGAAATTAAAAACATGCCAAACCACATAGGCCCCTGCATTTTTAACCTGCTCACACACTGTGCCTGCCTGAGAGGTTCTGCCTGAGCTCCAACTGTCTTGGCTTGGGTTGGCACCTTGTTAAAAGGTTGAGGCAGGAGGAAACCTGGATTGAAAAGAACGTGTAAGCCCCTGTTTGAACCTCATTCAGTTGTGGTCACTCACCCCACACACCCCAACAGGTTGTTCCCCCTCCTCCTTGCCCTGCAGTGTCCCTGCACTGGCACAGCCAATGCCCAGGTGAGACCACAGTGTCGTCACTGCAAGGGGAGGGGGACGAATCCAGAGCTGTAAAACTAATCCTCATTCGTGAGCAGAACAACAAAGCTCCCCAGACTGAACCATCAGCCTGTCCTTGTGGGAACAGCATCACTCCCAGTGACGTCAAGGCCATAAATTCCCCAGGAGCCCAAGCTCTGCTGACGAGCTGTGACGCTGCAGGGCATGGGCAGGGCCCCTGGGTGGGGGGACAGGGGACTGAGGAAACCTGGCACAGCTCTCCATGCCATCCTGCCCAGTACACTGATGCTCTCAGCAGTCAGGATGAGACTGAATGCACAGAGCTGATTGTCCCATGTCTGTCTGTACAGGAGTTTTCCTTCCTGTTCTAAACTGCTTCCCACGAGGCCAGACATGAGGTACAGCCTAAATGAGCTCAAGGATAAAATCTAAATTACCCATTTGTTTTTAATTAGCACAGATTATCTTCTTTTACACGATGAAATCCAGATCATCATTTCAGAGCATTTCAAATGCACTGAGTTTTGGTGTCAGCCAGTACACCCAGCACAGAGCCCTTTCCTAAGCAAGGAAGTGTGGGGAAGAGCACAACACATAACCCTTGAAACATTGCACGGAACAGGGAATTCCTATGTGGTACTCTAGTAAATATACACTATAAATGTGTTCTCAGTGTCAGAGAAAAGGAGATTTTGCTCCAAGTAGGAACAGCCCTCACAAGCCCTTTGTTTGGGTGAAGAACAGCCCAGGATATTGGAGTTTGCCTCTGTAACCAAATCCTTGCTAAACTGTTTGGGCCTGTATTAGAAGTTACGTCTGCACAGCAATGGCAACTACCAGAGAAAAATCAGGCTGTTCAGCCACAGCAAGAGAAACTCAATGTTACAAAGCTCACTATAAACCTCTGACATCACCTTCCCAGCAAGGGGCAACCAACACACGGCCCTGCACAGCCACTGCCTTCTCCCAACAGCTTCTCCCTGCTGGGAGCCCTCATGACCCCTCAGAGCAATTCCCTTCCCCTGCCAGATTGGCACTGCCCCTTTTTCCTTTGCTCCTGCTCCCTGGCATCACTGGCCTGTGCCCTGAGGATGGGCACTGTGCTGGAGTCAGAGGCAATCAGAGAATCACACAATTGATTGGCTCGGGAAAGCCCTCCTGGCAGGGGGTTCAGAGAGTCAGAAGGTCCCCCCTGAGCCTCCTTTTCTCCAGGCTGAGCCCCCCTCCAGCTCCCTCAGCTGCTGCTCCAACCCCTTCCCAGATCTGTTCCCTGCACATGCTCCAGCCCCTCCATGTCCTTCTTGTCCTGAAGGAGAGGAAGGGACCTCTGGGATGGGCTCAGGCAGGACAAAAAGTTCCACTTCCCTCCCTTGCCCACAAGGACAAGAATGTCCTCCTTTGGATCCCAGTCATTTAATATTCCTTCAGAAAGAGGAGGTGGCCCCACTACAGGGCCCTGTGCTGGCCCAGGGCATGGGGATGGTTCCTCCAGGGACACAGAGGGATTATATTTAGACTGCCTTTGATTTCATATTTTCTTTAATCCAAAATAAACATTATGAAGAGCAAAAAGGCCTGTTGTGTGCTCTGAGCATCAGACACCAAGCAAGGTCCTTCAGGACACGGATTGAGGCGAAAGGAGAGTGAGGAAATGAGGCAAGGAGGGATGGAAGGGAGAGGGGATTGTAATTCTGGGAGAAACCTGCCTCTGGCATTTCTGCAACCACACACAAGAGTTATAGGGCAGAACGAAGTTTCAGTGACTATCTATACCTTTTATTCCCTTATATTTCATCTCTGGCCTTTTACAAGGTGCATCATCACCATGTAATTCTACACATATATATAAATATTTATGCATTATTACAGGAAAACACAAGGCAATCACACTTTTACCTTCGCTGGTTTTCTTCACCTCAACATTAAGCTTGCCAGCTAAATAATTACATTTCTTCTTATCTAACTTGTGGGAAAACAAATTTAATAACAGAAATACAGCTAGAAAGATGAATACTTAGGGGAGAATAATTTTCAGACTTAAACTTCACAAGCTCAGTAGATTATTCTGGACACTGGATAATTACTCAGCATGTCTTTATCACAAAAGTGCCCGGACATTCTAATTAATCCAAATTACTTTCTAAGGGCCATGTTATTAGACTCAGGCAGGAGAAAGCAGATATAGAAATACTTTTTTTTTTAAAGGTCTCTACCAGCCCAGTCCTTCTCCACCCTGATGAACACCCCAGAGCAGCAGCAGCTCCTCCCTCACCTTGAGCAAGGGAGAGGAGCCCACAGTGAATTCTGCACAACCAGAGACCCACAGGAGAAGCTGCACCCCTTGGACCAGAGTCTTCTTTTAAAAATAAAAACACAGCCAAAACAGAGAGAGGGGAGGATCAGTTCGAAGCTTTGAATTGTTGAGGCAGGAAAAGCCCCTCAGCACTGCCAAGGCCACCACTAACCCACATCCACACACCTCCTAAATCCCTGCAGGGATGGGGATGCCACCACTGCCCTGGGCAGCTGTGCCAGGGCTGGACAATCCTTTCCACAAAGAAATTGTTCCAACATTCAACCTAATCCTCCCCTGGCACAGCTGAGGCATTTCCTCCTGTCCTGGCACTTGTTCCTCAGAAGGAGAGACAGACCTCACCCCGCTCCTCCCTCCTTTGGGGTCTTTCAGTCCAAGTCCCTGTCAGGGCAAAGCTGCTGGTGCAGGGCCAGGCAGTGCCCTCCTGCCAGCCCAGGTGTGATGGCACTGATGGCACTGCCCCAGTCCAGAGTCTGTGGCCACGACTGAACTAATCCCAACTCAAACACACCAGTACCAGTTCCAGGGACTGAAACACCCTTTCCTGGTCCTCACCTGCCTTGCTCTTACCTCTGCTGAACTGGCCAGTGGTAGTTCAGCATTAGCTTAATTTTGAGCCCTTAGAAAAGGATCTCAGCTCTCTACACCAAGAGGCCTTCAGAAGTTTCATATCTGCACTTTTGGTTTAAATTGCTGTCAGTGTTCAATGGATGGGACAGGAGATGGAGCTGAGAAGCAGAGAAAACATGTACAAACAGCCTAAAGTGAATGTACCCCTAAAGTCAGCTGTAATTTGCTTTCTCTCCTGGTAGCAGAACTGTTCCAGTAGACTTGCTCTGTTATACCTGCCATGGGTGCAAAGAGCTGGGCTTATGTATAACGTGAAATGAAAGGAAAAGAAAATCAAGTGCAAATAAAGCCACTTTCACTCAGATTCTAAAATACACTTTAAAACAAACTTGATAGTTTCCTTCTTGCAATTCCATTAGCAGGAAAAATACAGGTACTCTGGAAATGTGAATGGTACCTGGAGGACCCACATATAAAAACTTGGAACAGCTTTTTCTTCGACAATCTGACAACTTGGGCTCTCTGGCACTGGATGGGCTTCTTGGCTGGTTCATCGCAGCACCTGCAACTTGGCTCGAGCTCTGAGAGATCAAACTAATGGGCTCCCAGGACAGCCTTGTATTTTCCTAACCTTTCTTTGCATGTTTGACTCTCTCAGCCCTGGGATTTCACTGGCAGCTCTGACTTGCAGCTCTGTGGAAGGTTTCCCAGCTGATCCACGCACAGGGCGAGGGAGCTTTGTCAAGATGAAAGGGATTGCTCTGACCCTGGAAAGCTCTGAAGATAAAAGGAACAGAACCCATTTCTGGAAAGCACTAAATATTTCAGAATCCCTGCTCTGTGGAAAGGCTGCTAACTCTGGGAGTTCCTTGTGCTCAGCACTGCTGAGGGGTTGGTCCTGCAAGGCACCAGTGCACAGAGCCAAAGGAGCACAGCAACCTGTTTACTGTCAGGAACCACAGGAAGGGAGGGAGCAATGGAGGCAGAGCTGAGGAACAGCTGCAGGCAAGGAGGAATGATGTGCTATCATGTATTTTCCCTTTTATGAAGTAAAATTGTACATAGAGCATCACATCCACAGCTGGTGAAAACTGCCATTGGCCTCAATGGAGCTCCACAACATCCCACAGCTGGAAGATGTGATGCACAAAATTAACACAGCCATGAATGGTGCTCTGCAAACACTTGTGCATCTGTATTTATCACATTAAAATGAGCACCATGACTCTGGAGATCACCTCATGTTTATGCATGTGCAGTTTATACCCTAAATCACTGCGGATTTTTTACTTCTCACTGAATAGCTATTTGGGAAAGAAAGTTGATGCAGAATGTGGGGTGTCAGATCATTCTGAACAACTGACCCTAACAGGTCCTCAGCAGCTGAACAAACCAGCAGTGCTGGCAGGGCCGTGGGAAGGAGAGCTTGCCTGGCCCTGGTGATGGGCTGTGATCTCCCCAGCAGTGCCAGGCTGGCACCCCAATCCAGCTGGCACCCCAGCCTGGCTGACAGGGATCAGACGAGCCCCACGCCAGCCCAGGGGCTGAGCAAACTGCAGGAACAGCTCGGCCCTCCCAGCCCCAATTACACAAACCCAGGAGAGGGGAGAGAAGGCAAGAGCAGGGACCAGAGGGAGGATGGAGAGCGAGGAGGGATCTTTATTCTTCCCTTGAAAATACACAGATAATTTCGAGCAAGTGAAATACCTACACGAATGCTAAATGTCAGTGTGAGCTTTCCCAGGCAAGAGGCAAACTGGGACTGTCTCATCTCCCTGTGATAAGCCCTAATCAAACATGAGTGACAAATAAAAGCTCAGATATTTTTCTAAACGCTCAGCACATGACTCCTGTTCCTTTGTTGCACCTCCTGCTCCGACTCTGTGGCACAGCAGCGTTTTATCAAGATGCTGGTGGCTTTTAAAATGCCACCTCCTTCCTACACTTGGATCTTACAAGTGTCTATCAGATCGCTCGGTGTCAGCTTTAGAAACGAGCACAGGGGTTTATTTCCTTCTCCTCCATTCCTTATTTTTCCAATTCCCTTCCCCGCGGTTATTTATTGCTGTGGAGGGTGAGAGCACAGCGCAGAGGAGCAAACCCCTCGCATCCCCTCCATCCCGCCCCGCAGCCTCCCCGCTAATTGCGGCGGGGCGAGCGCTCAGCTCAGCTCAGCTCCGGGCTGTGCTAACCCTGCACCTCGCCCGGGCTTTACTGCATCGCGCCGCGTTCGCCGAGCCCAGGAGCACAGGCATTTTTTTCGAAACGCTGTGTTCTGGTATCACAAGCAACCAACAGGAAAATTAGCATTGTAAAATGGCAACCTCATTTAGATAAGCACCATGTGAATCCATCTAATTTGTATACAGAGTCATTATATGGTCACAACCGAGTGACTCAAGCCTCGTTCTTTTCTTCTGCCTCCCCCTCTCCTAAATACCAGTGCTCGGGGAGTATCCTCCGGTAGCTGGGCATCGCTGCCAGCTGCCAGCTCCCTGGCAGCACTGAGGAGCAGAGCACCGCTGTCCCCAGCTGGGGGGTGGCAGCTGCCAGGGAGGGGGGCAGCAGCCCTGCCCTTTTGCCAAGGCTGCTGCCCAGCTCCCTGGGCTCCATCCAACCCTGCAGGGAGCCCCCCCAGACACCCCTTCCCAAGGTGCTTCCAGGGCTTTTCTGGAGCTGCTGAGGAGCTCCTCAAAATGGTTGTCAGCCACTCCACTAACACAGCACCTACTGCACAGATCCTCCTGCCATCACCTGTGGGCACAGGTGCCACAACCTCCTGGTGGGCTCCTCCAGCCCCTGCCCAGTGCCCCCCATGCCCTGCAGTGCTCAGCTCTCCCTGCACTTGGGAACACACGAGTGGAGCTGCAGCATTTGGGGGCTTTGTCTTCCTGCAGACATTCCATAGCCAGAAATGCCAGGAGATTTTTACATCCATTCTGACAGCTTGGAAATCACCATGTTTAATAACAGAAAGCTGACAGGGAAACTAGATAAACAGGAATCCTCTGCACTTGCACACTGTCCTGGTCCATCTCCATTATTCCAGACATGCAGGAGATTTGTATCTATCGAGGTGCTTACACCAATTCCATCACCATGGCATCCCAGAGCTCTCAAGTATTTAAAAATAGAACTAATAGCATTTTCTCCTTATTTCTTCCTTTCAAGCTTTCAAGAGAAATGCTCGAATCATTTATGGCTTTATTTTATTTATTCATTTGTTTGTGAGAGAGGCTGAGTAAAGCACACCACATCCCTTTCCTGTCAAGGAAAAGGAAAGAAAAAGAGGAAAAAATGGAATTTAAAAGGATTATCTATGTTGTTGTACAACTCCCAGCACCTGTGGGTGCTCATACATCCATGGGGACTGTTTTTCCAGGCTGATCCAGCTCCAGTGGCAGCCCAGACTGCAGTGCCATATGCCAGGTGGGATGGGAAAGCAGGAGACAGGGAGGAAGGAGCACTGCGTAATTGAGAGCAATCCTATCGAGAGCCTGGATTAATTAGTGCAGAGATCGAGGCTGGAGGAAACAGTCCCTGCAATGCTACTGCATTTGTGTAATCACCTGCACACTCAGAGAGCGAGGCTGGCACAGCACCCCTGGGCAGGGACAGCCCCTGCTGCCCAGGTACCCAACCCCAGGGAAAGGGCCAAGGAAGGGGCCTGGCACAGCACAGAAGACACAAGTGGTGCTTGGATCCCTCCTTTTCCCACTCCTCTGCTACCTTCCATTTTTCCCAGGTTGGAGAAACAGATTAGGGTATTATTATGGGGTAACACAATTATCTATATTTGCTCTTGACCACCCCTCTCAACAGTCTTTTTTTTTTTTTTGCTTAATGAGATTGCAAGAGCCCTGCAGATCTCCTGATGAGGTTCTCTCTATCCCCACAGCCTCCTGAAGGTGCCTCAGACATAACCCCAGCCATGAGAAACAGGGAGGGGATGGGAGGCTGTTCTGGGCTGGGCCACGGGGATGGGAGGCTGTTCTTTTCCTGGGAGAACAACACAACTCCTTCCAAGGGGAACAGAGCGTGGCTCTGGGGCTCAGTGCTCTGAGATTAGACACTATTGCATGGGTTCCTCAAGAGCAGGGATCATTTGAACCCCCCAGGGACTACAGGCTTTATGTACAAATAGAGTGTTCCTAAACCCTCTGTGTCAGAGCTCCACACCTGCAGATCCCATCAAAACTCAGCCGGACAAGCAACAACAGGTGATGCAGTGAGGGAGGACTGTCCCCTTTGCCATGCCCAGACAGAGGGCACCAACCTCACTATGTGCATTTCAGAGCTCTCAATGAGAAGGGGGAAAAATATCACAGCAAAACTCATTAAATAAGGCAGGAAGATCTCAGTTGTCCCACTGGTAACTTCTAGCACTATGGAAATTAGAGATGGCAAAAGCTGTCTCTGAGCACCTCTCCCATTTCTGGGCCAATGCAGAGGAATATTCCCCAGATCCCGGATCTCTCCTGCTTACTGCAGAATAATCACAGCCAACAGTGACTCTGGGGTTCCTTAGAAGCAAACTTGCACATCAGCAAACTTGCACATCCTTCTCCTATCTCCCTGCTACTGGAGAATCTGCCCCAGGCTGAGATGCCCCAGCAAAGCTCCTTCCCAGGAACGACGTGGCTCCAGCAGGAGCCGCTCCAGACACTTCCATCTCAGCCCAGTGACCACGTGCAGGACACAAGTTAACCCTGGAGATTTACTCCATCCCATTTTGCCACCATAATCGAGCAGGAAGAGACACTAATTAGCACAGAGCTGTTGCAGGAATGCATGAATATTAATGCAACCGTCCAAACTAATTTCCCCAATTACTGCTGTTACAGCAGCTCTATTACAATCCATAAAGCCAGGATTGATAGGAAGATCTCTAATAAGAGAGAGAACAACTGCTCCTGGAGCTCCATCATGCCTCAGCTGACACTAACAAGGGTAATTTTTTTCCTGTATGAAATAATAAAAATCTGTAAATATTTTAAAGATAAAAGATGTCTTCATCCTTCACTCAAAACCCCCCAAACCATTCCATGCAGCTTTCAGAGATGCTTTTACAGCCGTTAATCACAACACTCTGATCTGTGGGCTGGTGTTTGCTCCAGCTCGAGCAGTGAGAGGCATTCCCTTCCTGCTCTGGGGTTGCTGGCTCTGCTCCCCAAGCATCAGAGCCCCCTGCCCTTCTGGTGCCAATATTGTCACAAACACACACTGAGCTCCTTCCCCACGGACCCAGAGCAGGAACTTTGTCATCTGCTGCTCCTGAACTCTCAAGCACAGAGCATTGAGCACTGAGAAAGACAGAAAGACCCATTAAACCAATGAGCTGCTTCCTGGTTTGGGATCTTTATTCCAGATTTCACATTGCTACTCCCCTTTGAAGTGGTTGAGCTCAGGAATTCATCAGTCTGTGAAACGGCTGAATGATTATATGACATGTTAGAGCTTAAATGCACTTTTATTATGCAGAAAGCATTACATCTTTGTATTTATTTCCTTTTGCAATGCTTTTTTACCCCTCTGCAAACACTGCCAATGCTTGGAAATGATAAAGCTAAAAACTACTGCAATTACAAAGAAATTAAACCATTTCCTGAGGAAAGAACCATGAGATACATTTATATGCCATGATTGAGTTATACAGATTCAGAACAACAGTAAGACATCACTCCTACCTCCCAACTGAAGATGACCACTGCTTGATGCCCACCACAAGCTAATTAACTAACACCTATGGATATGCATCATTTATCACTTCCCAGCACTGTCAGACATCTGACATACAAATTAGAGCAGCCAGACCTCAACTCTCACCAAAGAAAGCAGACACCTGTAATGGTTATAGAAATGAGCTCCTGGTTCTGACCACCCAGACACCACAACCAGACCCAAAGCCACCTCAGCCCCAGAGACCACAAGCTCTGCAAGCCCTCACCCCACCCCAGCCCCTCCCACTGATGCAAATATTCATCTTTGCTCTTTCTTTACAGGGAAAGATGGGGAGCAGTGAGCAGGGCAAGGCAACAGCACAGCACAGTAACAGGTGTCTACTGAAAAACAGCTTTTACAGAGATATCACAGGCTCCTAAAACAACCAAATCTGATCTTGATAGTGCCACCTTGTCTTACTGCTGTAGACTTGCCTGAAGATTGAGTGTCTGTGCTGCCCCTGCGCCTGATGCCTCGCCAAGATCTGCTGCATTTCAGGGAAATGGCAACACAGGGGAATAAACAGCAGCACCAGCACAGGGCCCAAGTGCAAATTGGCTTTCCTGGTGTTTATGATGTAGAAAAGTAGGGAAGAATTAAGCAAAGCAAGAAGCCCACTGGTAGCAATCAACAGCAGAGGAAGCTGTTCCACATCTCCCACCTCAGGCTGTGATGGGCCAGGTGCAGGAGCCAGGCAGGGAGACAGGACTTTACATGCCCTGCAGTTTGAAACAACAGCCTCTCTGTGAGCAGCCTGGGAACACACAGGAGCCTTGGAGAGGTTTTTATTCTGCTTCCACCTGCTGGTCACAACATCACCATTTTCACTGGAGATGGGCCATGCAGAGGAGTCACAGCTCGTGGGAATGAAGAGGGATGGGTTGGAACCCCACCATGGCCATGGCCAAAGCCCAGTGGCTGCACTGGAGCTTTGGGACATTCCCAGAGCAGCACAAGGGGCCACTGAGCAGCTCTTGGCTTTCTGTAAATGCAGCCACAATATCATGTTTTACAGTTCTTTTCTGAATCACAACACATTCATTCCCTTGGTGGTGTTGACAAATTCATATGCAAATACTGGACATTATTACACATAATATAAACAGAAAGTAAAAATGAAATGCAGCCTCATGACAGCACCATCATTTCTGTGGAAATGCCAATGAAGAAGAAGTTCACAACTAATTTGGGGAGTGAAAAACAGTCTCAACATATTTCAGAAGAGATTTTTTTTTTCTCCAGGAGGGACATGGACTGAAAATTGGAAGAGACTCATTAAAATTGTTGAGATAATTACTATTAATGACTTTCATCCAGGATGAATATCAAATCAGAACCAAATTCTGTTGTGATGTGACTCAAGTACCTAAATCAGAATTTTAATGTAGACCTACTGCACTTGCTAGAAAGCAGCTTTATTTACTGCAGGAACCATTTCTGTCCTTCTGCTCCTGGATAACAAACCCTGCAGGCACTGCCCAAAGTGCAGGTCTGCCATGAGACCACCTTGCTCACATCAAATAACTACAAACTGTATTTTTGGAGAGTACAGCAACCTTTCACAAATGTCATTTGCTCCATCACACAAAATACACAAAGAGCAGCCTAAAAAGAAATCTCAAGGTCTGTGTTGGAAAGGAATGAGGAAACCCAAGACACAAAAGTCCCTGCACGTGGCAGCTCTTGCTGGGGCATCTGTGAAGCCACTTTTTCATTTCTCATACAAGGTCAAAAGTCCTGAAAATCAGAACACAGAATCCTGAAATGGTTTGGGTTGGAAGGGATCTAATCCATAGGCAGGGGCACCTTTCACTAGACCAGGCTCCTCCAAGCCTGGCCTTGAACACTTCAGGGATAGAGCAGCCACCATACCCCCTCACTCCCTGAGCCACCTGCTGCAGGGGTCACCAGCCCACCTGAGATCCACTGGGAGGCTGAACACCTCACAAACCCATGTATATCCCTGCCCTTCCCACTCCTGGAACTCTTGTGTCCAGCACAGCTTCACACCTGGTGAGGTCCAGCACCACCACCACAGGAGAGCTGCTCCTGGCCAGGTGAGGCTGGGGATGGAGCCCTTTCCTGTGCCCAGAGCAGGGAGCTGTGTGCCAGCTCTGCCTCAGCTCAGCCCTGGGGATGGAGCCCTTTCCTGTGCCCAGAGCAGGGAGCTGTGTGCCAGCTGAGCCCAGAGCCAGCCATGTCCCCTCAGCCCTGCAGGCACTTGGCTCTGCCTCAGCTCAGCCCTTGGGCGCCAATGGGCTCCATGGAGAGAGAGGAGCTCCTCACACAGGTCCTGTGCCAAAGGTGCTGCTGTCCAAGGCTGGACAGCATCAAAGCCCAGGGAGTGATGTGCTTCAGCTGCTCACACAGCCCTCTCAGCCTCTGCATTAATAATTTAGTGACATCAAGGCATGATATACACAGTGAAAGTGGAGCAAAATTATTGCAAAGGGTCATTTCAAACAAAACAAGTGTAGCAGCACCATGTCATGAGCTGCTCTACCCTTCAAGGAGAGCTTTCATTGAGTCCTGCTTTTTATTTCCTTTTTTTTTTTTTTAAATAAAGTACTCTCAAAAACCCTGTTTATGCCACTCAGATCCAAAGGATCATTTCCAGCAGAACTGGCTCCACGTGGGAGTGTGGTGGAGGTGGCCTCAGTGGTGGCCAAGGACAAGGAGGAGCTGGAGCCTGAGCTTGTGTGGTTTGGCAAAGCCAGGGCAGCAGTGGAGCCCCAGGATGCAGCTGTTTGCAAACACAGCACCAGCTGTGCTCTCTTGGGGTGCAGTGTTGGCACCCCCAGCCCTGAGGAGCAGCTGCAGGTCCCATTTACTGACACTCACGTAAAGGCCAATGATGGTTTTCACAGAAATTGCCACTTTCCTGTCATCCAACAACACGGGATCATCTGCATCTTCTCCTCAGGAACTAGAGCCAGGTACCAGTTCCCAAACAGACACTGCCAGCCCAGCAGTGGGAGCAGTGATGGAGCAGCAGGGTAAGCACTGCACGGATGCCCAAGGCCCTAAACTGCTCAGCACGACAAGAGGAAATGGCCTCGAGTTGTGTCAGGGGCAGCTTAGATTGGATATTAAGGAAAAATTTCTTCCTGGGAAGGGCTGTCCAGTCCTGGCACAGCTGCCCAGGGCAGGGGTGGAGTCCCCACCCCTGGAGGGATTTAAAAGCTCTGTGGATGTGGCACCTGGGGACATGGGTCAATGGTGGCCTTGACAGTGCTGGGGAATGGTTGGACTATCTCTGAGGACTTTTCCAACCTAAATAATTCCATTATTTGGGGTGAGCAGGGAGGAGCAGCTTGTGGTGCAGGAAGGGGAGGATGAGGAGCAGCTTCCCAGGCCAGGGCTGAGGCAGAAAAATGAGTTTGTTTCTCACTTTTCATATTCATCAGGGCTGCAGCAGAGCTAATGGGCTAAAGCTGAACAAAAGCACCCAACAACAATAAACCAGCCACATTTAGACCAAAGAACAGTGCTGAAAATGTTCCCACCTGCTTTATAGCTGCCTGTATCCTTTGTCACAGCTCCTTTCATGTCCCTCTCTCCCACCAAGGACCAGGTCTGTGGTTTCTTCCCCTCAAGGCCTGTTAAGCTTTTCTTTTTCTGGCTTTATCTTTAAAGACATTGCCCGTATTTCCAAGCCTTTCATACTTCTCTGTTACATATCCCTGCTCCATCTGGCACTTGCAACACCTTCCAATTTAGATTCATCTGGAAGGAATCCAGCAACAGCTTCAGAAATACTGAAGCAGATGCTTTAAACAATGGCTCTTCCACCTTCTGCACTGATGGAGAAGGAGGGAGCTGCCAGACCCTGCTGCCCTCTCTGCACAGCAGAGCTCCTCACTCCCAGCTCTGCACTGGAATTCCAGCTGCCAGGGTGGCCCTGGGCACAGGCACCAAGGGGTGCTGAGCAGTTCCTCCTTTCCCTGGGCATTCCCATTCCCAATCCAGGCCCCATCCTCACCTCCCTGCAAACAAAATCCCACCTGTTCTCCTGTTCTCTGCTGCCACCACCTCTCTCCACCTCTATTGTCTTCTTCCCCACAGCCACTGCCAAATGGCCCAGGTGCCACCCAGTAGGTGGGTCCTGAGCAACCCCTGGGTGCTCTGCTGCTCTGGGTGCTGCAGACAGGGCTGGGGACAGGATGGCACAGGGACCCTTCTGCATTTCCAGGTGTCCCTGCAGTGCAGGGGTGAGGCTGTGGCTGCCCTCGAGTCCATCCCTGGCACGAGGAGCAGGAGCAGCTCAGGGAGCCCCTGGGATGGGGTGTCCCCTCTGTGGGTGTTCAGCCCAAGCCTCACCCACCCACCTCCAGTCCTGCCTGGACTCTTCCCAATGCTGCTGCTTAATCTGAGGAGCTTTGGATTTACAGATCTGTAACCACCTCTAAAGCTGCTGGCACAACACATCTATGCACATCCCCCAAACTATTTAATTATCGAAGGCAACAGTCACACAGATGCAAGAATATTTCATTTTCAGAGGCATCAGTCACAGTTCCCACTCCCCACTGCCTGCTCAGCAGATACACCACACATTTACTTAACTACCTCTGTTCTCTTCTTTGTTTTCTTTTCATCTTCCCCATTATTGCTGATCATTCCCAGGAAGTTACATCAGTAATTCAAGCCAGAGCTCCAAACCTGGCTCCTGGGTGTAATGAGGGTGTACTGCAGCATTGATCTGGCTTCCCATGGGCTGCAATAAATATAAATCAAACTCCTCATCCTTCCCACTTTAAACAGAAACCTTTCACCAAAGAGCCAACCTGATCCTGAGATGAGACAAAGTGTTGCTAATTTTCAACTGCACATACCAACTGTTTATCTTCCCTACAGCTTAACCAGCAGCTGCCCTGGAAGTGCCCAAAGTGCCCCTGGATGGGGTGACCCATCCACCCTGGAGCACCCTCAGGAGTGGGGCTGCTCCCACTGGGAGCAAACTGGGCCATCCAGGCTGAGCAAGGCCTGGCTGGGGGAGATTCCACAGGCAAAAGGAACCTTACAAGCCTCTCCATCAACGTGGCCCTCTGTGAGGGCTCCTGTGGCAAGAAGCCCTGGTGGGGAGCTGTGCCAGCACACCCACCCCCGGAACACCAAGGGCTCTGAGTGCCCTCCCCACAGATAACAGGCGGAGCAGCACTACTGCAATGAAAAAAGAGCATTTCCTCTTCTGTGAAGGATCACTGAGCAATCTGGAGAGTAAAATAAGCAGGGGAATTAAGAGTAGTCAAGGGATGCAGAGATTCCCTTCCTCTGCAGTGCTGTGGTCAGATCCACACCCAGGTGTGCCCCTCCCCTCTGCCAGGGTGGAAGCAGGAGCTGCAGCCCCCAAGGGATGTTCTGGAGCACCAGGAGATCAAAGCCTCCTTCCCTGCAGCACCCACCCAGCCCTGAGCACCCTGCCAGCTGCTGGCACACCCGCTGCAGCCCCTGGAGCAATCCTCATTACATTAATTGTTATTTATCCTGGGGCTCCAGAGGCCACAGGACCCCAGAGCCTGCAGGGGCTGCAGGAGCTGTGCCAGCCCAGCCCTCCTTGGAGTCCAACACTGGCAACACTTGTCCTCAGAAGAGCCCTGTGCCAACTGGTGAGTGGCACTGGGCAGGTGCCAGCCCCCCACACCCCACAGGAGCTCAGGGGCTGATCCCCTCACAGGGAAGGGCCAAACCTCCTGTCCCTGAATACATCAGAATTTGTTCTGCCTTTTGCTGGTCTTACAGAGCCACCCATTTGCCATCTGCCCCGAGTCTGAGCAGCAAACAAAGTGAAATAACGTGGCACCTGAACAGCCCTGCCCGTGCCATGGGGACCGTGGGCACTGCCAGGAGAGCACAGGGCATGGGAAGGCACAGCCTCCTGCAGCAGCATCCACACCCCAGCACAGGGATACTGATCGACAGGACTGGCATCTCCATGAGCAGGGAATTGTGCAGGAGGGAGAACAAGGCCTTGTGCATTTAAATGCTGCATTAAGCTTGGAGGAGAGAAAGGTTCATTTCAGCTGCAGCACAAAGCAAAGCTGTGTGAGACCTTCCTGCCTGCCCCAGAGCCCTGCCGGGAGCCCCTCCTGCCTGCCCCAGAGCCCTGCCGGGACCCCCTCCTGCCTGCCCCAGAGCCCTGCCGGGAGCCCCTCCTGCCTGCCCCGGAGTCCTGCCGGGACCCCCTCCTGCCCCAGAGCCCTGCCGGGAGCCCCTCCTGCCTGCCCCGGAGTCCTGCCGGGACCCCCTCCTGCCCCAGAGCCCTGCCGGGAGCCCCTCCTGCCTGCCCCGGAGTCCTGCCGGGACCCCCTCCTGCCCCAGAGCCCTGCCGGGAAGTGCCACACGTGTAATTAAATGACACGGATAATAAACCCAAGGAGCAAAGGGAAGACAAAAGAAATGTTTGAAGGTAAAAGATGTTCTCAGATCTGATTTCAAAATGATGGTGCATAAATGAGAAGGCAAATTTAACAATATTACTGTACTCTATCATTAGGAGAAAATGAGAACAATTTGCTTATCGCTAAATTGCATTTTTTAAACAAAAACACCACTTAAAGCAAAATATATCTTTGATATAAAGACCATAAAATCTGGGTTAGTCACAACAAAGCAGACTGAAAGGAGGTTTTAGGCAGGATGTTTTTTTTTTCAGGCTGCATTCCAGGCTCTCCATGCCCCAAGAGAGGGCAGATGGCACCACGAGCTCAGCACATGGGGCACAGGGAAGGGAAGGGAAGGGAAGGCAGAGGCTGCTCCTCTGAACCAAACAAAAGGGCATCCAGAGAGGCCACTTCAGGCAGGTTCAATCCACAGCAAAGCCCTTGGCCAAAGGTGGGAGATTCCATGGGGACTCTCCTGCTGCCATCCCTGTGTAAACCCAACCCAGAGTGGGCTCAGGGCTCCCAGGAACCTCCCACGCTCAGGGAACGGCCCTGCAATGAGCTCATAAAGCTTTATGGCTTCAATATAAAGAAAGTGCAAGTCAGCCTTTGCTGCCCCCAAACAGCCTGATTTGTTTGGCATTGTGGCCGAGATCTGCCCCTTCCCACAAAGTCTCTGCTCAGGGGAACCCAAACTGCTGCTTCCCTTGTGCAGAGGGTCCCCCAGCCCTGGGGCTGGGCACACTCTGTGTCCTGCACTGGCCCTGCAGGGGCACAAAGAGCTGCATTTGCCAACACAGCATTTGCTCCTGTACAAACAAAGGAACACAAGAAGTTCACAAGGTGACTTGCCAAAAAACTCCGTTTGGTACCAATTCTCTCTGCTCAGTAGGTTTTATAAGCCAATAAACCTCTTTTATTACAAACTCACACTCCAGTCTCCCTCCAAGCCCAGCGAGGTGTGAGGCTCCCCAGAAGCAGCCCCAGACACTGGTTGCAGTCATTGTCAGCCCAGGTTTAAATGGAGTACAAATGCTGAAGTAATTCCAACAGACAAGAATTATTATGTTATCAAATTTATGCTGCCCAGCAAAGCACTGAATTAGTTTACACAACCAGTGGCTGAACTCCAGCAGCCTCCCAGGAAAAGCAGGAATGCTTGAACACGCCAGCTTTCAGGAATAGCTGAGTAGCAAAAGGCTTTTGATATATATTTAATTGCTAAACTCAAAGAAAATCCAAAAGCAACCTGAGGTGAATAACTGAGATGAGAGATTCAGCTCCAAGAACTCCCAAAAATGCCAAGAACTGCACATTTTCCCCCACCTGAACCCTTCAGACAACACTTCCAAGGTTTCAGTTCCATGTTTGAAGTGGAAGGGGCTGCTCAGTGCTCTGACAGACCTGGGCAAGGTGTGAGGCCTGAGAAGTTCAGTGTCTTCTCGACTGGGAGAAGATCAGTACACCACATATGTTTTCAAAGCAGACCAAGATGAAAAGATAAAACAGAAAAGAAAATAAAAGAAAGAGAAGCCCAGCAGAGCCCTAGGAAGGTAATGCTTTTCCCTGGTCCAGCTGTAGGAATGGTGACCATTTATGGTACCTCCCTCTTAGGATCTGAGGGACATTCTGTAGCAGCCACAGCCAGTGGGGGATTCAGCAGGAAAACTGGAAAAAGGAATATAAGCTACAGATCCCTGGCAGCAGTGAAGGGGCTGATGGATCCATAAATCTGGAAGGCCACAATTTTCCAGGAAAGGTCTATGTAATTTTTAGAATCATTTAGATTGGAGAAGCCCTCCAAGATGAAGTCCAGCTGTTCCCCCAGCACTGCCAAGGCCACCCCTAACCCACATCCCCAAGTGCCACATCCCCAAGCCTTTTAAACCCCTCCAGGGATGGGGACTCCACCCCTGCTCTGGGCAGCTGTGCCAGGGCTGGCAGCCCTTGCCATGAAGAAGAGTTCCCTAATATCCAATTTGAACCTCTTTTATTTTCTCCTTCTGACCATTTTCTTATTCTTTTAATCCCTAACTTGGCAAAAGAAGTGCAATTTTTTTCCTCCAACAGGCACACGTGGTCCAGGTCATCTCCACCCACGTTAAACCTGCTATTAGAACACCCTGATGGCAGAGCCCCGGTGCCAGCACAGCTGCCAGTGGCACTGCCAACAGAGCCCAGGGCAGCTCCCACCCAACAGAGCCTCGGGCCCTGCTGCACAGGAGGAGGTGGGAGAGCACTGAGGAGCTGCTGAGAGGAAAACTGGCAAAAGTTCTGCCTGGCTTGTCTTAGAGCATGGCAGCTGTGCCAGATGAGCTGCTGTGGTGAAGCCACTCCACAGCTCCCAACATGGGATACCCTCACCAGGGATATTTCTCTTCAGAACAGGAACTGGTATTTAAAGATGGGACAACCACTTGTCTTGTCCTTCAGCACATGGCACCAAAGTTGGTATTTAAACTCAGCTGAAAGATGGTAAGTTTAAAAGATTCCCAGGCTTTCCCCTGGGCACTGCTCCTTGCACAGCTGCCATCCCCTTGGCATCACCACAGGCACAGCCTTCCCAGGCATTTATCCCGTATTTCTACCAGTGGGATGGGAAATGGGTGACAAAAGCAAAGGCAGGATGAGCCACTTGCCCTGAGGGTGGGAACTGGAGCTGAACAGCATCACTTGGCCCTGCTCTACTTATTTCACCTCCAGATTCCAGCAGCAGAAGGTCTCTGTATTGAGTCAAAACCCAAGCTCCCTTTTTTCTCCTCCTGTATTAAGCAGAGGGTCACTCCACCTCCAAAGGCACCTGGCACTGGAATGCCCTGACAGGTGGGAACTGCTGAGTGCAGGACCCAGCAAGGCTGCAGAGTCCTCTGAACTGTGAGAACTGATCCTCTGAGCTAAGAGACCTGATCCAACTGCTTTCAAAGCAAAGGAACACCCTGAAGGATGTCCTGCTGCCCTGTGGTGACAGATGGGAACAGGGGAAGCTTCTCCAGCACAGGCACGGGGTGGAACAACGTGTGTCAGGAAAAGCAAACAGAAATTAATAAAGAACAAGAAGCCATTTGTAAAGCAGCTCCCACACTGTGCTCTCAAGGTGTGAAATGGAATTTCAGCACTAGAGGCAGCAAGACAGGACTGCAGCTGGTGCCAGGCAAATGCAGCCAAACTCAGAGCAGGGCCAGAGCCAGGCTGGGCCTCACCAGGGCTCCCCCCCAGCCCCAGAGGGCAGATGTACAAAATCCACTGGCACAGAACACCACCCAGGTCTTGGCCCTGCTCACTGACTCAGAACAAACCCACCCAAATCTCCATCGAAGGATAAATGATGCCACATTGAGAACAGATGCTTGACTGTACAGTAACAAAACTATAAATACACTATGGCTGCATATTATTATATAAGCACATGGACTTGGGAGCATCATGTGCTGCAAGACACAGCTCAGCCTGAAGCCACAGAGAATGAATCACAGAATGGGTTGGGTTGGAAGGACCCTAAAGACCACCCAGTGCCACCCCCTGCTACAGGCAGGGACACCTGAATATCCAATCTCCCCCTGCCCTCTGGCAGTTTGAGGCCATTCCCCTTGTCTTGCCACTCCATGCTCTTGTACAAAGTCCCTCTCCATCTTTCTTGGGCATTCTCTTCGGGTGCTGGAGGGCTCTGGGAGGAGCTCCCATTGGAGCACCAGGGCTGCCCCAGCCCTTGGCACACCCAGCTCAGGTTGGGCAGCAGGAAATCTTTCTTCACTGAAAGAGAGCACTCAAGCATCAGAAGGGGCTGCCCAGAAAGTGGAGGAGTCCCTGGAATTGCTCAAAACCCAAGCAGATGTGGCACTGCCTGGTACAGTGTAATGGGAATGGAGGGCCTTTGGTCAAAGGCTGGAATTTCACGATCTTGAAGGCGTTTTCCAACTTCAATGATTCTGTGGGTGCTCAGCAGACCTGTGTTGTCAGAACAGAGTCTCTCACAGGGTTTGAGAGTCCTTCCTTTAGTTTCTGTTGGGGTAGGCAGGCATTGTCTGGTCAGCTGTGACCCTCTGCAAGTCCTCACACCTTGGGAGGGAGGAAGGGACAGTGCAACTCTCTGCTCTGGCCAGAGGAACTCCCCTGGCTCTGCCCACAGAGACCTGACCTGCTGCTGCTTCCCAACTCTTCCCTCATGGCTCTCCTCTCTTGAGGACAAACCAGGGAGCTGCCAGGTGAGCCAGGTGCTGTGCCCTCCACCCACTGCCCTCCCTCCCCTCCTTGCTGCTCTCCAACAGACATGCTCAACAGGAAATCTCAATCTAAAACACTGGGAGCTTTTTCCTGACAAATTTTACAGTAAAAATGTAACCACATCAACTCATGTAGTCTTTTTTGTGTGTGCTACTGAAACTTCTCCTCTGAAACTCAGACAATAAAATAATTGTACTGTTAAGCAATGTTCCTCATTCACAGCCCTCACAGCACTGAAGGAATTCATTAGGGTATTTTCCAACATCAAAAAACTGTTTTGAACAAACCCCCACAAGCCCCAAACAAGCAGGGTCAGACTGGAACAGAAATCCAGGCAGGAGAGCAACCAAAGCAGGAAAACCAAACAGCTTTTGGGGACCATCATGTCCCTCCAGCCTCGACCCAGCCAGGTGGCTGGAGCTGCTCAAACATGGTCTGATCCTGGCCAAGGTCGGGTGGGACAGTGCTTGGAGCAGCCTGGGCCAGTGGAAGGTGCCCATGGCAGGGGTTGGACTTTAAGGTCCCTCCCAGTCCAAATCATGCCCTGCCAATCCCTCCAGCCCTGGCTGAGGTTTGATGTCAGGGCTGGTGGGACAGGACACCTGGGACCTGTGGTGTGGGTGGGATCTCTGGGCAGTGAGGGCTGTGCCAGGCTCGCCAACGGGGTCAGGGGGAGGGGGTGAGGAGACCCCTTGCCCTGTGCCTGCCCCACAGCCCTGCTCTGGGCACTGGGGCACTGAGGGGTGGGACACCTGCAGCAGGAGGGCGGAGCTCCTGTGCCAGTCACTGAGGGGAGCTGGAGAGGAAAACCCCTCAAAACATGCCCTTGGAACTTTGGGTGCTCCAGGCCATGTCTGCAAAGCCAGGGGGACCAGCAGCCCCTGAGCTGCCACTGGGCCAAGGGCAAAGGGAAGGAGTGCCCTGATGCCACAGAGAGGGGCAACATCCCAGGGGCACAGAACAAAGAAGCTGCAAATTCTCAAATATATTCCCCTGAAAGGTCACAATCTCTTGTTTAGAATACACACAGCACAAACCATCCTCCTAAGAACACCAGAAGGCTGAGGTGGAGAGAAAAGCTGGACTCAAAGTCTCCTAATCAAACTGTCTCTGCTCTTCCTTCCCCCCAAAAACTGAGCTGGGGGACAAACAGGAGATGCCACCTTGGTTTAAGAGAGAAGCAGCTTTATCCTGCCTTCAGGAAATACATATTAAAATTTAATTCCCATAAATATCTTTTACAGCTTGCAGCATTAATTACATTGAATTCATTTTGTTCTCAACCTGTTAAATAAAGCTTTTCATTGATTTACAGATTATAGGTTGATATATCACAGCAAAGCTCCTGCCTGGTTTATTATCCCCCTAGAAGCCTTTTTAAAAATATTATTCAGTCCACAATCAATAGTTACCCTTGCAAAGGAGAAAAATAGAGATATGAAAAGGTTCTCAAATGTAAGTTTTACACCTGGGGTGAATCTTACCCAGAGCACCAGGGAAAATATAGTCAGGAAAAATAGGACATCTGGAAATGAAAATACTTGCCCAAAATATGTCTAATTTGCACCCTCTCCTCATTTCACTCCCCACAATAACTTTCTGCCAATAAAAAAAAAAGATGATAAATCCTTACTAAGCCTTTTTGATTTACAAAACAGAACACACCTGAGATTTTGGGTCCTTGGGCTTTGCACCTGTTTTGATGATGTTTTATAGTGTTCAAATAGGAGTGGATTAGTTCAGGAAAGCGTGACATTTCCAACCACAGAAAGGGGAGAATCTCTCTGACATGAGCATTATGTGGGAAAGAAAGCAGCTTCAAAAGCAGAGCCCAACAAGTGCAGCTTTCTCTGCCAGCTTGAAGCAGTTCAAGAGCTGATGAATCATCAGGCTACTTGGAGATAGATGTTCAAGAATGACTAATTTGAATTTAAAAGTGCAGCTCCAAGGTTCCATTCCTGGAGATGCAGATGCAGCCACACCCCCAGGAGCTCTCACAGGTGGCACCGAGGGCAGGAACCAGGGCCAGGGCAGAGGAGGGGCAGGTCCCTCTGCCATGCCCACCCACGGCTCTCTGCCCCTGCTGCCATCCCACAGCAATCAATGAGCAGATCCCTGAGCAAATGGCAGCCTTTGGCATTGGTGCTTTTATGGATTAGTTCATGGAGAGGGGCAGGACTGCTGGGTCTGCCCACAGAGCGACAGGACTAAGGGATGGCTTTTCACTGCCAGAGGGGAGGGTTGGATGGGATGTTGGGCAGGAATTCCTGGCTGGGAGGGTGGGCAGGCCCTGGCACAGGTGCCCAGAGGAGCTGTGGCTGCCCCAGCCCTGGGAGTGTCCCAGGCCAGGTTGGACAGGGCTTGGAGCAGCCTGGGCTGGTGGGAGGTGTCCCTGCCCATGGCAGGGGTGGGATGGGATGGTTTGAAGGTCCCTCCCATGCCCAGGGCTCAGCAGAGGACCAGCCCTCTCCCACAGTGTGAGCTGCATGCACAGTCCCTGTGCCACTGAGTCTGGGGGCACAGGAGGAGGCAAAGACACGACCAGGGCTAACAAATCAAACTGCCAGTTCAGCCCCTCCCACTCCTCTCCAAGGAGAAAGTTTGTTAACACAATCAGAGGATCTCTTATTAGATGCAGTGCCAGTGACTCTGACTGGGATACTCCTACTGGGAGTGTGCAGGGGGAGGGAATAAATAAATAGCTAATTTTTTACCCACTTAGCCGCCAACCCTGGCAGTGCCAGCCCAGCAAGTCCCAGAAGATTGAAATCTATGAACCTGTGGCAAAGCATTTTTAATATTCCCAGAGCCAAGCTGGGGAGATCTGCTGCTCCTGGGGTGACAGATCCATCACAGGCAACAAAATGCAATTTAAATACTCTCATGGCAGAAAAGTTATGTGCTATAAAACTTCAGTATTTCTGATTTTCCTTTGCTTAATCACATTTTTATGGCTGTGAAGAATATTTGTGTTATCATTTGAAGTCTGAAGGACTGAGAAAAGCCTGGATATGGCACAGTAGAAGAGAAAGTCTTTGGGGGAGCCTTGTGGGCACCTCCCTCCCACCCAGGAGGGTCTTGGGCCCTTGCCCATCCCCTCATAAATCCCTTTTCTCCAGCTGTTTGATGCTGATTTAAACAACAGCTGCCTCCAGCCTTTGCTAGAGCAGTGCCAGCCTGCCTGGACCTGCCAAAAAGCAGAGCAAGACATCAGTGAGGAGACACCTGATTGGTGCAACTAAAAATACATATAAATACACGTTTTAAGATTAAACTGAACAAGCTCCCCCCAGGGAAGTGGCTGTGCCCTGCCTGTCACCAGAGAGTGATTTTGGGTGCCAGGACATTGCTCCTGGCACCTTGGCCCAACATGGCATTTATTGCTCACCCTGTGAGTGCCCCAGGGCCAGGATGAAGCCCGTTATTCCTGGGGGTCCTGGTTCCCCCCAGATGCCACTTTGCTGTACCAGCCTGGGCCCTGCTGCACCCCCAGAACTGCTCAGCACAGAGCAGTGTTTGCTGCCCTGACAGATCCTCCTGCCCCAGAGCCACTCAGTGTCCTGGGATCTGCCTGACAGCCCTGGCAGGTCCCACTTACTCCAGCCCTTGTCCTTCAGATATGAGCTCCTCCTCCCCATGGGCTCTGTCTCCTCCCTGGGTCACACCTGCCTGTCCAGGCTGGCACTCAGCACCTTCATGGCATGATCCTGCTCATCTCCTCTCTGCTGTTATTCCTTTCTCCTCCACTCTACACAAACCCTTGTGGGGTTTACACACACTGTTTTGTGCTGCTTTTATTTTACCAAGGCTCAAATTGTCCATCCTGCTTTAGCCCCAACACACCCCAGAGAGCCCATTGCCCCTCCAGCACTGCCTGTTTCATCTTTCCTTTCATCTCCTTCCCCCCCTTTGCCGCTCCTGCAGCTCCAAACCCTCCGTGCTGCTCCTCGTGTGGTGCCTGACATGTTTAATCTCCCATTACACTTGCAGTGTCTCCTCAGACACACACTTTGATCACAAGTTTCTTCTCCTGCTTCTGTTTTGGAAATGGATACACCTCAGAGAAAACAGCTCCAAAAGACCCTTTTTTCTCCCACATTTCTCTTCCAGGCAGGTTTTCTGTCATGCTCTGCCTCATCAGTGTCAGCACTGAATGTGCCTCCCAAGCAGCCAGCGCTGCCTCCAGACAACAAATCACTAGTGCATCACACCTGACTCTCTGCTCAGGAGTGCAAAAGCCCCATCCTTGCAGCTAAAGGGAAAGACGAGTCTCTAGTAAGGAAAACCAGCTTCAATTCATCCAGTTGGGTGTCCAGCTCTGCTGTGGGTGGGATGGGGAACCACCAGTGACAGCCTGAGAAATGAGGGAGGATGGATGGAGGGGAGGTTATGGTTACTGCCACTCTATCAGATGATGATTATTATTATTCCCACCATTATTTGAACCTCAGAGCTTTGCTGCAGCTGCAAATACAGCCCAGACTTCAGTTCTTCCCCTTTTCTTCCCACAGGACCCCCAGGCAGCACCAGTGGGAGCAGTTGGGACTCACTGGTGTTTGTGAGCCCCTTCATGGAATCCCAGACTGGTTTGGGTTGGAAGGGACCTCAAAGCCCATCCAGTGCCACCCCAGCCATGGGCAGGGACACCTCTCACCAGCCCAGGCTGCTCCAAGCCCTGTCCAACTTGGCCTGGGACACTCCCAGGGCTGGGGCAGCCACAGCTCCTCTGGGCACCTGTGCCAGGGCCTGCCCACCCTCCCAGGGAGGCATTTCACCCCAATATCCCTCCCACCTAACCCTCCATACCCTTGTCTAGAGCCCCTCTCCAGCTCTCCTGTTGCCAGTACAAAGCAGTCCCATGCAGGGCACAGGCTGCTCTTCCTTCCTTTCCTCTTGCACCAAAACACTGGCACTCGAACTCGGAGGTCTCCTCCAACCTCAATGATTCTGTGATTCCACAGAAACCAGGGCACTACATTCTCAGTAATGAGCTTATTTGGGCTCACTGACCTCTCACTGCACTTTGCACATAACAAAATGTTACTATAAATAAGAAAATAACTGATTTTCCCTGCCCAGGGACACCCATTCCCATGCACAGGATTATTATTCACTTCAGCTCAGCCCAGCCTGAAGAGGAAACCTTATTACCAACTCCCATGACAATGAAGGCTTTTCTTTACCTAAATCCACTCCAGGAAGAGCACAATCAAAAATGGCACCTTTCATCTAAGCAGCATTTTGCCAGAAAATGCACACCCCATACCCCCATAAAAACAATCTCACTTGAAATTAATGAGTTGCCTTCTCCTGTACTCCCTGCCCAAGGCACAAATTTGGTTATAAGATGACAGAGAACATGAGAGCCCTGCCCTGGGTCCCACAGGAGCTCCAGCTCACGAGGTCTGGGCTCCCAACACTCCTGTTTGGCTGCTGTAAAAACTCCTGTTCTTTCCCAGTTGCTGTTGTGGAGCCCCCCCTGCCCCCTGCCCAGGGCTCTCAGCTGTGCAATGGGTGTACCCACACTCCACATTCCACCCCCTGAGCTCAACCCCTGCTCCAATGGCTCGCTGGGGGAAGGTCCAGCACTGCCAGAGCCTCCACCCAGCTGGGGCAAGGCAGGGAGGGCACAGCCTGGATGCCACCAGAGAACCAGCACTCCATCCCTTGTCACCACAGGGCTCGTGTGCAACCTTGGACAGTTACAGCTCCCAACGGGGAAACAATCAGGGCTCACACCTCAACTGCATCCTCGAGGGAAAGAGTTTATAACTTCATCAAGTAATGGAGCCTTTGAAACTTCCTCCTGAACCACTTCCCTCTGAAGTTCCCTCTCCCTTTCACTGTGCTCACCATTTCAAAGCAGACATTACACATTCACTTCAATTATTCTCTTTTTTCCCCCCTCTGTTTTCCAGGGAATGTCAGTTTTCTGCTCAGAATGGTTTATTTTCTAGTTTCAGAGCAGCATTTAGAGCTATTCTCCAGCTGCCAGTGTGCAGCAGGCTCCTCAGCCTCCCCAGTGTTTGCTGCTGCCCTACTTTGAGGCTCCTCCACACGTCTTACGCAGGGACTATATTAAGCTCACACATGAATAAATGTTCTCTGTAATGTCTGGGTGCCTTTGAATTAAACAAGTGGTAAAACAATCCCAAACAGGGCACACATTTCACACTGACAAAATTATCCACATCAGCTGGGGCAAGAAACCTCGAATTATCTCATTGATTAAAATCACATCCTTCTTCCTGCTGATCAAACAGATAATGCACCTTATTTATTTGAAAAAAACCAACTCTGCTAAGCAGGATCTGCTGAAATGGAGGTTTCAAGATGAAATTAATGCCACTTGCTCTTTGAAATGGGAGGAAAGTGCATGTGAAACACTTGGTTGGGAAGGCAGGAGAAATATGTAACCTGGAATTCACAAACCATCCCCTGATACCAGGAAAGATCAACAGAAAGTTCTTCTTAAATTCCCTTAAATTCTTAAGTGCCTTAAAAATACAAAAAATCCTTCAGATACTGAAGAGGTACCTAAATACCTAAAATTGCACAGAGAAGCTCCAGCTGTGGCTGCCCCAGCCCTGGGAGTGTCCAAGGCCAGGTTGGACAGGGCTTGGAGCCCCCTGGGCTGGTGGGAGGTGTCCCTGCCCATGGCAGGGGTGGGATGGGATGAGCTTTGAGGTCCCTCCTACCCAACCCAAACTGGGATTCCACAATTCTCCCCTTGAGTGGAACAGCCCAGAAGATGCAAACCAACTTCATCTTCAGACGAACCAAGAGCTACCAGGCTTGGCTGCTCCAGGAGACCTGCCCTCAGAATTCCAGCTCCCTCTCCAGCTCAGGGGGAACAGCAGAGTTTGCTCTGCAGCCATTCTAGAAGTCAAGAACACAAAGTTTCTGGGAAAAGCAACTCAGTGGAGCAGCTTAATGGAGGAAATGGGAAAAAACCAATGACTGGTAGCTATAAAATTCTGTAGAGCAAATGTCAAAGAGTAATTAGAAAGAAAGGAGGATTTCTGTGGACCTGAATGAATAATTAGGAAGAAAGCTACTGTTGAAGTGACACTGCTTAATAATCTCATTGTAAAACAGAGAAAAGTTGCATTCAGGGGAATTATTTTTTAATTATTTCAAATTGGTAGCTGGAAAATGAAAGGGAAAATGGGTGCTTGTGCTGTTAAATGTTGCTAATGTACAAGGCTCCTGAACAAAAAAGCTTCTCAATTAGAATACTTGCAATATAGTGCCATTACTTATCAGCTGAAATGCATTTTGTGCTGCCATTCTCTTCAGGAACACAATTGTTCACTGAATTGGGAAATTGAGAGCCAGATCATGAAGTGCTTGGCTTTCTCATCCTCCAGAACACACTCCCAGGGTTTCACTGGGCTGTGTGCAATGCTCCAGGCAGAGCTGGGTTTTAATCTGCACCATCAGATCCACCCTGTGCCCCTCTGAGATCAGCTGGAAACATTAACCAGGGTGTGGGAGGCTGAAGGAGTTTGCTGTTTTATACCATCCAGTTTTCAGAATGGGACCCAAGCACAAGAGTGGCCCTCAGCACTCAGCCAGGAAGGCTTTGCCTCCACAAAGTTTCCAAGGCAATGCTATTTTGAGCAGGAGCTGCCCTTGCAGGCAGCCCACGGGGTGCAGGGGTGGGGAGGCTGCACTGGCATCCTGGCACACTGTGGGCAGGAGGGTGTCAGCTCATGTTGGCACTTCCACATCTCTGGAGAAAGCAAATTGCTTTTAACACTTCAAACAGCTGTAGGAGAGGAAGGAGTACAGACAGGGAATGGGATGGGCTCTGTCTTGAGTCTTGTTAAATTTGGCTGGTGTAGACACCTGGAGCTGAGGAACCTTCCCCCTCAGGAGCTGATGGGAAGGGTGAGGTGAGTCAGGGGCAAACTGAACACCTGAAACCCCAAGCTGAGCCTCCCCTCACTGTCAGAGGTACTTCCTCCCTTTGCACTAAATTATGGATGTTAGACAATTCCCAGATAGGAGTGTTAATTATTAATAGGAATTATCTGAATTGATTTTCAATTACAGAATATTATTTTCTATTACATTGCAATAAGACTGCAGGAATCCCATTAAATCCAAAATAAGGACCATCAATTTCCATTAAGACACATGTAAACTAAACACATTATATCTCTGTTGAAGCCAATGATTTCCATTATCCATTTCCATTCATTTCCCTCCCTTTGAAATGGGCTGGAGTGACTCGATGGCCTCTCAGCACTGTGGGTTCTGCCCTACCAGGGACATCCCTGGAGCTGCAAACCTGTTCTGAGTGGGGCAATTCCCTGCAGAGCAGCACCCAAGAACAACCAGGAGTTCTGCTCCCCCTGCTCCAAAACCTGCCCCATTCAAACTGACATTCTGATGCAAAAACAGGGGGAAAAGAATGTCCTTCCCCCACCCCCAAAGCTGATTTGCCTTTCAGCCATTCCTGGGGCTGAGCCAACCCCCCTGGTACCAACAGGACTCCACTGCTTGGGGCACATCCATCAGGAAGGGGATTTTCCCTGTCATTTGACTGCACTGCTTGGGGCAGATCCATCAGGAAGGGGATTTTTCCCTGCCATTTCCATCCCATCCCATATTTGCTGCCCTGCTGGAAGGAGGTACAACCTGGGGAGCTGTTTGCTGATCAAACAGCAGCCAAAGGATTCTTTACCTTGCAGATGACATCTGGGGAAAACTAAAACCAGAGTCTGGCTTTAAAGAGGAAGAAATACCTCCCTAAAACAATTCAGTATTTGGAGAACACGAACAAGGGGTAAAACTGAGCTTGGAGATCCCCTTTGAAATGGAGCCCAGGACCTCTCCAGTGCATTGCCAAGTGGTTTATCCCATCAGAGATGCTCAACAGATGCTCCACACAGTCCCTCCCTCCATGGGTATTTATTTCTTGGAGATTATCACACCAAGAGCATGTTACTAAATACTATAATAGTAATTTATTGCTGAGCTTTCTGCAGTAAAATAAACATTGGATTTAAACAGGTTTTTTCCATCATCCTGAAATGGGAAAAGACCAAAACAGGGTCTTTTTCTTCTGAGCAGGCCATAGAAACCACACACAGGGAGCAGAGCAGAAATATTCAGATGGTTCTGGCTTTTGGGGGGGATATTTATTCTTTTTTCTACCCCTTCTGATACTAATTTTTAAGCATTATTTTGAAAAGCTCTTTCAACACAAATTTGATAGAATACACAGGCCAGCATTCCAAAGAAAAAGGCAATAGATTAAAGCCCTAATAAAGTCAAAATTCTCCCCAAAATGTAGTGGGCTAATCTCCAGTTTGGCTACAGAAGACAGGTTTTCAATAAATAAACGTTATTATTGTTGATAAAAATGTGATGGTATCCACAGCTCAGAGTCCCCACAGCATTTCTGGCTCTGGAAACATCAATCAAAGCCTCAGTTCACATCCCAGGGTTAGTCCTTCTCCTCCCTGCCCTGTGCAGGTGGGACCAGCACTGAGGTTGCTGCTCTGCCCATGGAACCCCTTTGGGTCACTCACACTTGGGGTTTTTGCCCCTTCATCCATCATTTTTCAGTTGTTTCCTCCTCCCTGGGTAGGAGGAACAGTTTGATGATGGTTTGGAGCAGATGGGGAGGATCTGTGTGTCCTATTCTGAGCTGCACTCCCTGAGCTTTGTCTGTGCGCAAAGGCAGGAAACAGGCAGGTATTTTAATAAACAGATTTATACTGACCTGCAAGACACCCCCATGTTCTCCCCAGTGCCCCTTTCCCTCTCCTCACTCTGCTGTCTCACAGGTCAGAGCCATTCCCTGGAAACCACGAACATTTGGGATTTGGACTTTTTCTGGTTGACTTCTGATAGTCCCCAGTCACTTGGGATTGTGCTTTGCTGAACTTGGAGATCTTGACCTGCCTTTCCTTGGATTTGACATTGCTTGGCCCAATCCAGGGTAAACTGGAGGGAACAGACCCTTTTAAATGGGGCACTGGAAGCAAATGGAAACTGGAAGGAGCCAGAAATAGGGCACAGTTACATTGAGAGGCTCCTTGAAGGCAAAGAAACGATGGGAAGACAGAGCAGGAAATAAATAAAGGCTGTTGAACTGCTCTGAGCAGGGGACAGTCAGCTGGACTTGCTGGAGCAGCTGTTTGGGGTGTTCAGCTCCTGTTCTGTTAAGCCTGGCAGGTTATTCATGGCAATAAAGATTGAATCCACACAGAGAGGTCAGGGCTGAACATGCCAAGCCCAGACTCTCCCCCAAGGAGAAGTTACTACCACCAAAACTTAATTAAATTGCCCAATGACATCAAGAAGCAATAAAGCAGGAGTGACCCAGGGACAAGAGTTCAGTGGCAGAGGCAGAGCTGGAAGGGGAGGAGGAACAGGAGAAGGAACAGCAGCACTAAGAGCAAAACCTCAAAACCTGTAAGGGATGTAGCTGAGACACAGAAACACTCCAAACCTATTCTATGTGTTGCTCTAAAAACCTGCAGAATTAGAATTCTTGGGAGAGCAGACTCTCCACACACAAGCTGGAAGATTCACTTACAAACTGAAAATCTATTCTACAGAAATCCATCCTGTTTCCCCATAATGCATTAAAAAAGTGACTTGTGAAATCCCTTAGAAAAACATCATTTTCTGCTACAAGAAGTTTGAGTCAAGTCAGGCCCTGGTGACCATCTAACCTTGAGAAATGGCATCTTTTGGGGGGCTGGACTGTAATAACTTCTGAGTGACATATCTGATCCTCCCAGAACTGGCTGGGAATTAAGCAGCCAGCAGCAGGCAGAGTCCAATTGCTTCTGGAGAAAGCCAGGAAAGGGAAGAGTAAATGAGCCACATATTACTCTCTTTATCTGGTTAGCAGATTAATTTCCTCCAGCATCTCTGTAATCATTTATAAAGAGTTGATGGCAGCTTTAGAAAATAAAAAGAAACAAAAGAAAATCAGTTCCAAATGATGTTTTGAAGCCTTATTACCCATGGAGAGGACCAGAAGAGGAGCCCAGCCCAGGCTGGGGCTGTGCAGAGGCCCCTGGGGCTGCAGCCCTGGGCCATGCAGGTTGGTCTCACAGAATCATTTGGACTGGAAAAGACCTCTTAGATCATCGAGCCCAACTTTGAGGCTGATCCCCCATTTCTTTGGGGGAGCTGGGCTCACTGAACATCCACTCAGCAGCATCCTGAGGAACCCAGGAGCTCCTGCACAGTGTGGCAACACGGACACCCTGACAGCTCTGTTCTCTTTGACTTGCTCTTTGGAAGAGCTGCAAGTGCAGTCTCAAAGGAACAGAGAGTGGCCACTGTCTGACTCATAAAATCCTCAGTGCCCAGGGGATTTTTACAGCTTGCCTTTCTCTGCTCAGACAGGGATGGGTTTTGGGCACTTTCATTCCTCACCAAATAAGAGAACTGGGAGCTCCTCTTTGGTTGCCTGATGTGAATTAACTCTTGAGGCAAAGTATCTGTTTGCAAATGTTACAGTTACATTGAACAGGAAACGTTTCTTGCAGTGAGCAATTAAGTCCAAGGAGCCTTCCCACTCCCCACTGCTGGAAACCACTCAGCATTCAGTGCTGGTATCGTTCCTGTTCACTCAGATGTTCTCCCACCACAGCAATGAGCACATTCCAAAGGGACACCAACGTGCAGGAAAATTTCCTATTTTACAGCAACTGTGCAGAGCAGACCCAGCAGCACCCGGAGCTGCATTCCCTGCTTGAGGAGGCCACACCTTTCCAGTCCCCTTCCCATCTAATATTGATCATTAACACATTATTTACTTGTTCTTTGCTCTTTGCCTACATAAACCCAACTTCTCCAGCAACCTGGAGCTCATCCCTCTGGCTTCTACTGGTGAAAGTCTCTCTCCCAGAACCCAGATGTCTCTTAAATACTAGGAATGATCTACTAATGGTTTTATGGGGTTAATTAACTGTTTCTTTTTAGAGATAATAGAATTTGCAATGAGGACCATTATCTTTAGTGCCACCTCTGCAAATGGAGAACACAGGATAATTGGTGCTGCCACGTCTCGCCCATTATGCAGGAAATGAAGGCAGGGAATTTACACACAGTGATTACCAGTGGTGGTTTATTACCTCCCATTCTTATAACAGATTGCAGTTCACACAATAGATGTTCAAAACCTGGTTTCTGTCTTTCACTAAACTCTGGATTCTGCCAGAATGCCCCATCTTCATCCCTGTGGGGTTTTTTTCCTATAAGGAACCCACATCTCTCCCAAAGGTGGTGAAAGCATTAAATGCACTTTACGTCACCTTAAACCCTGAAGGACCATTCATTAGGATAGAAAGTGATGCTCCATCAGTTTAGGAGAGCCCAAAGGTTCTGAAATGCCTTAGACTCAGTTAAGATAAACCCTATAAGGCACTATAATGCCCCAGCCCTCAGATACTGAAGGCAAATGGGGTCACAGCAAAGGCAACACAAGGGCCAGGAAGGCAGCAACGAAGGGCTTTGCTCCCCAAGAGCAGCAGGAAGGGCAGGAGCACCTGGATTTTACCAGGGGGAGGAAGTGGGGGCTGTGGAGGCAGTTCCTGCCATCCCTCTGCTCCCCTGTGTCTGCAGCCATGGAGTCACAGGAGGGGTTGGGTTGGAAGGGACCCCAAAGCCCACCCAGTGCCACTCCTGCCATGGGCAGGGACACCTCCCACCAGCCCAGGGTGTTCCAAGCCCTGTCCAACCTGTGTTCATTGAACACAACACACACAAATCAATGAGCCAGAGCAGACCAATGCCTTCCTAGAATCCCAGAATGGTTTGGATTGGAAGAGGCATTAAAGATCATCCCATCCCACCCCTGCCGTGGGCAGGGACACCTCCCACCAGCCCAGGCTGCTCCAAGCCCTGTCCAGCCTGGCCTGGGACACTCCCAGGGCTGGGGCAGCCACAGCTGCTCTGCCCACCCTGTGCCAGGGCCTGCCCACCCTCCCAGGGAGGAATTTCTTCCACATATCTAACTTTATTTTTCCCAGTATTTAAATGCTCCCTGTGTTTATTCCTATGTGTTTAACAAACCCCTGAGCAGATGACACCACCTCCTCCCTTCCTCCTCAAGGAGAGCAGGCAGAAGTGTGTGTGAGACACAGACAGATGCAACATTTCTTTGGAGTCAATTCTGCTCAGGATACTGCAATAATATCCCGGAAAATTATTATAAACAACTTCTAAGCCAAACTGAGTCAAGCCTATGCCATTTGTTGTTCTCCTTCCTTCCCTGAAAGCTCCATATATTCTTCTCATCTTTGTCCCCTGACGCCAAGGATGGCAATGAAGCTACAAAACAATGCTGAGTATTTTGTAACTAAAGCTAAAGGGTCCCAAATTAAATATGAGCAGTGTACAATTTAATCTGGTTTTCTTGTTGCTACAACTCATAAAATCTCCTAAATGGTGCCTGTGCAGCTTCAGACATCAGCAAATTCTCTAATTGCTTTACAGAACCCTTGTTATTTGGTGAAGACACTCTCCATCCTCCGTGTTCTCCCACTGGATAATTCAGTTACCCTCGTTCCAAGTGCTGGGCACAGGAACCACAGCCACGTTTTTAAGGGATACATTTGCACAGCTGCATTTCCAAGCAGATATTGGGAAGGAATTCCTGGCTGGGAGGGTGGGCAGGCCCTGGCACAGGTGCCCAGAGAAGCTGTGGAGTGTCCCAGGCCAGGTTGGACAGGGCTTGGAGCAGCCTGGGCTGGTGGGAGGTGTCCCTGCCATGGCAGGGGTGGCACTGGGGCAGCTTTGAGGTCCCTTCCAGCCCACACTGTCCAAGGGTTTGTCTCTCTGGGCAGTGCCAGGGGATGCTTTCACCAGTCCAGGTCTGGCAGCAGATCCTTCAGGAAGGGAACCACCCTCAGGGCACTGTCAGTGTTTGCAGATCACCCACTTTGCTTTGCTCCACACAAACCCAATTAACAAGACTCCAGGGAAGCTGCTGGGACTGTGAGAGCTCCATTTCCTAAAATCAAGTACAGGTCATTTGCACATAGAGAAACTCAGCCAACTTTTTGCCTTCACAAACTAATAACTCATCACCATCTTCTCTCTCACTCCAAATGCTTCATTTGAAGGACATTTTTCACTCCATCCCAGTGAGGCTGTTACTGCACAGTCTCCATTCACTTCTCTGAAGATCTTTTTTCCACTTCTTAGTTGTTTTCCCCCCATTTTGGGGACAGGCAGCACATCAAGCCTGTGGACTCCCCAGAGCAATCTGATTTTGCCACCCTCTGCTTTTTGATCATTGTTTATTTCTCTTCATAGGCACCTGCTAATTCCCTCAAACCCTTTCATGTTTTTAATCATCTATCAAAGCCTCCCTTGCTGATCTCTCATTCTTGGAAGATGTGCTCCTTCTGCCTCTGTGCATAATTAACTCACTGGTGACAACCAGCTCTGGGAGAAAGTTCTGTATCCTCCTTTGAGTCTGCCCAACAAATAACTACAGGAAAGTTGGCCTTAATTAATACACTGGTCTTATTAATTTACTAAAAGGTGTTGCACCATTCTGAAGTTTAAATTCCATAATTTAAGTATTTCCACACTCTTCACATGATTATGATATAACAGCTGTCAATTCATTTCTATAACTTTTGTTTTAAACAGAAGTTGAGGGAAATATTCACAAACTCAAGTGTGTCATTGCAAATCTTGCCAGCAAATTCCCTGATCAGATCCTTATAAATCCTCATCTACGCTGCCACTTGCCACAGATTCCCTTGGGGTTTGTGCTAATTCACTGCAGAGTCCTGTAATCCCTTGTCACAAACAGGAGGATTTCCCCCAGCCTATTAACCAGCAGAATTAGGGATTGCCAGGGAGCAAACCATCCCCTTTTCCAGTCATACCAACAGTGCATTGAGAAAAATGACTCATTCATTTTTATGATCCTTTAATTCTTGCAGATATTCCTCTGGAAATTTATTTAAGTCGATGGATCACAGACAAGATTGGGGTAGATTTTCCCAGTTAAGATATTGCCTTTGATGGAGTGATCATACACCCCTGGACCCACCACAACTCGGCCCTTTTCCATGTTTTAACACACCTGAAACTCTGGATTCAGCCCCTGAGGCTGACAGAACAAATGGGGTTTAATTAGATGGAGCCCAACCTGTTCACACACTTATTTTTCTATTTCTCAGATGGATGAGAAGGGCAAGACAGGGGCAGAAACTCCTTTTCTCCAGGTGTCAGTGGCTGTGCTGACCTCAGCAGACACTCTGTGCCTATGAAACATCTCAGGGACAACCTGGAGCCACAAGAACCCTCAGAAACCCCCCTGGGGGAAGCCACAGGCACCAGGTCAGCACCCTCAGTGTGGCACCCCCAGGCACAGGGTGGCACCACCCTCAGCCCAGCATTCAGCTTTAGCCACAGATGGAAAGCACTTCCCAACTCTACATCCTGTAGTCTGTGAAAATAATCCCAGAGATTTTATCTTCCCTTGGGTCATTGCTGGTCAGCTGCTTCCAAAGAGATTCTTGCCTGATGTAACTCACACAAGGATAAACAAAACTAAACCCCTGCCTTGCTCATAATTACTCTTTCCCTTATTCTGTGACTGCAGAGGATCTAAATTTCAGAAAAGATGATGCAAAGCCACCAGCTAAGCCTGGAAAATCTTTCTCTTAGAGAACCAGAACAATGTTACAACTAATTTTGTTGTCAGTCCCACAAGAATTACCACCCTCTGCTGCTGAGAGTGGACTTGGAGCCCACACAGCAGTGAGAGCCACCAGGAACACACCCAGACAGCCACATTTAGATACAAAAACGCTTGACAAGTGCCTTAAATCCCCCCTGGCACAACCTGAGGCCGTTTCCTCTCATCTCATCAGTCACCTGGGAGAACAGTCCCTTCTGACAAAGGTGGTTTAAGGAGTAACTCATGAACCTCATCAGCACCAAGACCCAGCCTGGACCACAAACTCCTTGAAATTAAAGAGAAACTGAGGCTGGAGAAGATTTTGAGCCCTGAGCTAAAGCCAGGGGGGCTCTTCAGAAGGAGGTGCCACCAGATTTGGGGTGGTCCCACCTACTCCATCACCACAGGTCCCATTCACCTCTGCACAGGGACACCCCCCCATCCCATCATGCCCTCCCAGCCCAGGTCACCCCTGTTGCAGAGGCTGCTCCCACAGGACCAGCATCGTGCTGGATGGCAGCTGTGCTGGGGTGTGTGTGTAATCTTTGTTCTGCAGTAACTGTTTATTTCGGGGGATTAGAAAAACAACCCCCCTGTGGAGATGACAATGCCCTCAGTGCCCAGATGTGGCACAGCTCCCAGACAAGGGCAGCTCTGTCACAGCCAGGAGGGAGCTCTTTGCAGTGCTCCTCTGTCCCTGCAATCGTTTTTTTAATCAGTAAAAAGTTTCCAGGGGACTGTTTTTGTCCTGCCCCTGCTCAGTGCAGGCTGTTGTGCTGGAGGAGCAGCAACAGAAAAGCTTTTCATCTGAGAAGGACAAGGTGACATCAAGGGCTCCTTCAACAAGGAGATTCTAACACACATACAGAGACTCCATGTGGACCATCCAACTCCAGGGAAAGCAGGATATGAGAGGACAGGAACACAAACCAAGAGCAGCAGCACCAAACTCCTGCTGCTTTCTGAGGCCCCCCCTGCTCTTCCCTTCCCCATTTGTGCACAGGACAGCAAGAACAAGCTGCTTGTTCTTCCCAAGGAGCACATGAATGAGATGATGTCTGAGGGCCCAGGCAGTCCCTTCCATGCCCTTTCTCTGTACCCTCTTTGCCAGCAGCATGCCCACTGCTCAGCTGAAAAACAGGGCACCATCCTCACACCTCCAGGAAAATCTGGGCTCTCCTAACACACCAGGTGAAGATTTTGTATGGATGCAAATCCAAAAAGCAGCTTTCTGGAAAAATCAGGTCACTTCAGAGATGAGGAGTTGAAACTGCCCTGCAAGGGGATTTCTCATTCACAGGAATATCACCAAAGGTTTTATTTCAGATGTTGTTTGAATATTCAGCCTCTGGTAGGAAGTTCACTGCAAACAAAGGCTGTGCTGGAGGTTCATGGTGAGCAAGGACCTTCCCCACCACCCACCTTGGCTGCCAGTGGGGCAGCTGCTCCTTCCAAACCCCACAACATGGGACACAGTTCACGCCCTCCCAACACCTCAAGGCACTGACCACGATTTTGTAGCCAGAACTCTGGGAGCCCTTGAGGCCAAAAATTAACTCAGGGCTCTTCTCTCAAGTGTGCAAAACACTTTTGTCAAGCATTGAACTTCCCAGCACAGTTCAACCCCCCTATTAGCTGATATACAGCCTGTAATTACCATCAGCAATAACTGCTTTCTGCAAGAGAATCTCTTCTAGTTTTACTTTTTTCCTGTGCTGAAGACAATTCATTATCAGGTGGACAAGAGCAGTGAAATTCCAATTAAACATGCAATAAATTTCATTTTATTCTTCCAGCCCAATTTTAGCACAGGGAGCTGCCACAAGTGTTGACAGCCAGAGCAAGCTGAGCTTCAAGGTGGAAGGTCTCTACCAGACTTAGGAAATGACATTACTAAATGAAATATATGTGAACAGTTCAAATCTGCTCTGTTCTCACTGAAGCCAATAAGCAAATGAAAATCCCACAGCCTTCAAGGGTGCTGGTTAAAGTCCTGGGCACTGAGAACCAGCCTGGCAAGTCCTCCTCCACCCCAGGCCACGCCTGTTTCCCTGCTCGAGCCCAAGCCCTACAGAAGGTTTTTCCATCACAGCCTCAGGCACAAAGGATGAACTTGCTGAAGAAGGTGCATGTAAAACACCTTGTGACAGGCAGAGCTGCCTGGCCTGGCCCCCATCCTGGCTGTGGGCTCCTTAAATCAAGGCTGAGTGCAAGGACTGGGAATGGAGGAATGATGAGGAAAAAGAAGTTAAGGAGTGTATGACAAGCTCCAAACCAGATATGCACCTGAACAAATGTGGAACACCATCTTGTGATCATTCAGACCCTTTCCAGCCTGGCTCTCCAGGCTCCCTGAGGTTGGATACAGGATCATTCAGGCTGGAAAAGCCCTCCCAGCCCATGGAGCCCACCCTGTGCCCAAGGCAGGACTGGCCGTGGCACTGAGTGCTCTGGGCTGGGCAATCCAACCCTCCCTGGGCAGCCCCTTCCAGGGGTGAACAACCCTCCAGTAGTGATGTTGTTATAGTTTGGAAGAATACAAAGTTCATGGTGTTGAGTTTACTGTGAGACACAGCACATATAAAAATATAGGACAGGAGCCCAAGTGGAACACGAGTCCCTGACGTGACAGTCCCTGACAGCTTGAGCAGAAGGAGGTTTTAATGCATAGCCCAGAATATATTCCTCCCTCCTCCTCCCCTTGACATGGTTTGGAGTAACTCTCCCAGTTCCACACCAGGTTTTCTAACACAGTTGGTGTCCCAGCAGATCCATCCCTGCTGCCCCTCAGCAACGTGGCCCCACGTGCCCCTCCCTCCATCAGGCACTGCCCACCTCCCACAGGGCAGCCTCATGACCACTGGCTGGTGGAAGACCAAGCCCTCAGAGGAAGAAACACCAGCTGTACATCAGCAGGACAGCAGAGAACACGTTTCCAGTGGAGTAAACCCGCAGAGCCCACTCTGGGCAGGAGCACGTGGGGCAGCTGTGCAGCCCTTCAACACACTGACATGGGCAAACCCTGCCAAGGACACGTGTGTCAGTCCTCCTGCCCAAAATGCATCCACTGAGCCAGATTATCTCTCCTCCCCAGACACCTTGCTTACAAACCTGCCTGTGCTGCAAAGTGCACCCAGATTTTGGAAGACACAAAAGCGACATTTCCAACCCCAAGCCCAAGGAGGAGCCAAGGCTCCCACTGAAGGGCTCCAAGGCATGGGCAGGAACACTCCAGGAAACCCAAAGCACTGGGCATGGCAATTCACTGGGGAAACAACACGCACTGAACGTAACCAGAGCTGACACATGCACTTGTGACACGCAGGAGATCAGGATGTGTTACACAACAGCTCCTGTCAGCCNCCCCAACACGTGGCTGTGACAGCTGAACATCAGGCCCAGCAGGGACCAGCCCTCCTCAACCTCCTCATTGATAGAACTCCATTAGTCCCGTGCCCTGATATTTGAACAGCTCCCAGCCAGCTACCAGGAGGGAAGAGCCAGCCAACACTCCCCACCTCTCTACCTTCTGGTCTTGGATTACATGGAGAAATGAGCTATTACAGAGGATACAATTCTGGAGTCAGTTAAAGCGTAGTCTGAGTCACTCCAGAAAGAGAGAAGTCACTTTTTTGTAACACTACTCTAAATCAATAAAGATCTTTTCAAAAATTATCTTTCGAGATGGTCTAAATTGTGTCTAATCTGAAATCTGATGAATGTAATAGAGATGAATTTTGTGCATTTCATATCACAACTCTCAGCTGTAACTCCAGCACACCACAAACATAATTACAAACTTCCTGACTGAAATTAAAATTCCTTGCCTAAAATCCTTCTCACAAAGACCTGGCAGCAGCACAGTGAAATTGCTCCTTGTGTTAAAAGTGTTCCTGGGATCCAAAACCAGCTGGGAAGAACCGACCACCACCACCAATTCTCCTTTTGAATAATAAGATTTATGTAATGAGGCTGATTGGAGACAGAGCAGGCAGACAAAAGGAAGAAGAAGAAGGAGGGACAACAAGGGAGACTCTAGTGCTGGACCAATCTCCTCAAGTGAGGCTCCTCAGTTGGGTTTGTCATCAACAACAATAAAACCTCTCCTCAGAGAGCTGCCACCACAACTGAGGACCCAGAGTCATGCTCAGCCACCAGGAAATTGCTTTTGCAGGCAAGACAGACCCATTTAGCACTCAGCCTGAAGAAGGGATAATGCAAACAGATCCCTGGCCTCAGACTTCATTGCTAGAACTGACTGACTACAGCAACACACAACAATTCTCAATAAATCTAATATTTCAAAGTGCTCTTCCTGCCAAAGCAGCACTTTGGGTTTGTTGGTGATAAAAGTGAGCAATAATGCATTTGAGATCTAATAGTCTCTTCAGCAGAGGGATCTCAGAGTGCTCTGCCAACACTGAAGAACTGCACTGAGGATATGAGGACACTCACATGCAAAGATTGCTTCCCCCAGACGAAGAGAGTGGCTTCCCTCATACTGAAGTCCAAGAGAACAATTTGTAACACCCACCTTACACACACACAGAAATACCTGATTCAGAGGGAATGCTGTGCAGCAGATAACTTTAGCTCCTTGGAGCTGAGACTCCAGCAAACACATCTGCTCCTCAGAGAGCAGCCAAGGAGCCTGGAATGACTTCTGTGAGCATAGGAAAGATTACAGCAAAACCCTGGGCTTTAAAAGACTTTCTGGCTTTGTTGGTTTGCTACTGAAATGTGAAGTCCCAGAAGTACAACTGTGAACGTTGCAATGCTCCATCCAAAGCAGAGATGACACAAACACCCAAAGCTGCCTCACTTCAGAGCCACCCTCTCCTCCCCACAACATGCAGATGTGAACTGGCCAAACCAGGCTCTGTGAGCTGGTCACAGACAGGCACAGACCTCTCACAGACTAAACTACACAACTGTTTGGTTTGTACTTATTTCAGACACACACAGTGACTTCTCTCCAAACAAGGGGGCGGTGTAGGGTGAGGCAGCTGAGCTGCACAACACAACAGCCCCTGTGTTTGACAGCCAAGGGAATGGAAATGCAATCCACAAAGAGGGAGAGGTGGGAAGAAACCATCCAGCATCTACCTGCTGCCTGGCTGTGCAGCTTTCTGCACTTCCAAATTACAGAGAATGACGGACTGGGGGAATCTGTGGCTGTTGCCTCCAGCACTTGACACGTGGGGAAGAGTTATGTGACAGTTTATCACCAGGATGGATTCCACAGTGCAAGAAACTCAGCATGGCCAAAAAAATCATCTCCCATTCATCAGTGAGCCCTTCAAGAGCCAGAGCAGCCAGGGAGAACACAATGACTTTTGATGTTCATTGACTCTCATGCAGCTCCTCAGTTCAAAGGAAGAATGGCTTCTTATTCCCTTTGATTTCTGGATCAGAAACATCCTTCCTCTCAAACTTTGCCTGGGAGAGCTACATCTTTTGTTTGGGCTCCTGCTCCACCTGACTTTGCCCTGATTTTCAACTAGAACAGGGATTTTTTTTCCTCCATCTATAAAAATAATATTGGCAAAATTATTTGACCAGAGAGATCTTGTTTGCCTTTCCTCGCAGAAGCTGCTGTGAGCATCTCCCTGCCCCAAGGATGTTTGTGCTCCTGTCAGAGAGTCCCAGCAGCTCCAGGCTGCAGATCCAACACCTCAAACACGATGTGAAGAACTGCCACAACTTTATTTTTGGCACAGAGATCACGTTTGTGCTGCTGTCAGCAAAATTTTAAGGGGGTTTATATCCAACGTGGTAATGGCAACCTAAATGGATGATGTGGCCAGTGATAACAATCACTGGCTCACGAGGTCACCTAATGGTTCTCACCCAAAAATTCCTTCAGCATAAAACACACAATAAAGTGATCAAGCAAAATATCAAGTGAGAGAGTCACTAAGTTACACCACAACACAGTCAAATCTACTCCTCTGTGGAGACTGAGACAGGGAAGATGATTTATCTGTTCATTGGCAACTCTTGACCTAAAACATCTCCAGAACTTTTCAACTTCCTTGAAATTAGTCAACAGGCTACAGAGCCCACATTAAATTTTAAGAGCCCTAAATCAAACATTCCTAATTTTATTTCATGGTTTGCCCTTATTCAACTTCTCTTAAAAAATGAAAAAGAAACATGGGATGGAAATGAGCTTGGTTAGGAAGAGAAATCTTCAAAGAAAGCAGCCCAGTAAAATGGGCTTTGATGAATTTCTGTCAAAAAAGGATAATTTAAATACTCCTTTTTCCCCCTCACTGATCCCTCATAGATAATTTACATGAGACTTCACACTTTTCCTGATGCAACAGTAAAACATCTTTCTACAGTGTCTTTTTCAATCCCTGCAGCACAATGGGATCCTGTGCCAGCAGTTGGGATGTACATCCTTCCAGGCTGTGCCAGACGGGGTTGGCACCTCTGCGCGTTCTGCCTCGGGCTCGCGGGTTACAGAGCAGCAGATGGGACTGGGGGAAGTTCCACAATCCTGGGACTGACAAGTGTCAGCAACCAGATAATTCCTCCTTCCCTTTCCTCAGGGAGTCACTGGCAGCCCTTTGCCACAAAGAGCTGAGTATGAACACACCAAGGGTATTATGGATACACCAAACGGCTGCTGGAACTGCATTAAATGGCAGGAAGCTCCTCATCTCCTTGGAGCAGTCACTTTTTAGGACAAGAAAAATACCTCTATAAAATCTCACCCTCAACTGACGGGTGTTGGGGGCATTAATTAAAACTTCATATTCAAAATATGCACCATTTTTTAGTAGCTCCACAGAAATATCACACACGGGAAACTCAGAGTGGTGCGAGGGGAGGTTGGTAAATACAGCCCTGCCGGAATGGTGCTGCTTTGATCACTGGCCCTTATCGCCCTCCGTCTGGAATTAAAGGCTAAGCTCCTTACCGGGAGCTTTTCCCTGCCCCGCATTCTGCAGGAGCTGCCTCAGGTCTTACAGAAAGTTTAATCTTCAGACCCCTGAGAAAGGCAAAGCCACTCTCCCTCCTCTTGCTTCAGAAGGAGGAATCCCGGCGAATAAAACAAGTGCACTTTGCCGAGCTGCACCGCCTTGGTCCTGGGCTCGTGGGGGGCACAACCTGCAAGAGTTTATACCCACCGCTCCCATCCAACAGCAGCTCTTGCTGTTATCGTATAACCCAGCTCGAGTAACTAGTCCTTGAATCGTGCAAACTCTTCCCCTCCGAAATTAAACAGTGGCACAGAGGCGTTTTGCAGCCTCGGACCGGGAGCGGAGCGCAGCGCAGTGCCAGCCTGGGGACCGGGACAGGGAGTGCAGTGCCAGCCTCGGGACCGGGACGGGCAGCAGGAGTGCAGTGCCAGGACAGGAACAGAGAGCAGCGCAGTGCCAGCCTCGGGACCGGGACGGGCAGAGCGGAGCGCAGCGCCAGGACAGCCCCGGGACCGGGAGCGCATCCCCGGCGGGTCCTGCCTGGCCCCAGCCCGATGGATTCCCACTGCCCGAGCTGCCCGCCGAGCCGGAGCTGAGCTGGGGCGAGCAAGAGCCTCACAGCCACAGCGAGCGGCCATTCCACTAATTAGATAATCCATTACAATGGGGGAGTTTGTCACGGCTGACGCGTTATTGTCCCTCTCCGCGCCACGGTGCCCTCACTGCGGAGCATCACTCACCGCCGTGAAGGGCAGTCTGGTGCCAAGGAGATCAGGAGTGAGAGAGAGGCACATAAGGCATGAAGAGGGACATTAGGGGAAGGGAGAGAGCCTATTTCTTAATATTCCCTTCCTTCTTATCATGCTAATGACATTAAATCAGGCAGACAGAGGCTCCATAAAATATTTCATAAACAATGAGGAGCACCAAAGACTTTCTTTGTCATTTCCCTAGAATTTTCTGCTAAATGTCTACAGCAACATAAAAGGTGGCCATAGAAGGGACACCTCCCACCAGCCCAGGCTGCTCCAAGCCCTGTCCAGCCTGGCCTTGGAGACTTCCAGGGATGGGGCAGTCACAGCTTCTGTGGGCACCTGTGCCAGGGCCTGCCCACCCTCACAGTCAGATTTAATTTAGATATTGAGGAGAAATTCCTGCCTGAGAAAGCCTGTGTTAGGAGCTGAACAGTGATCTCCATCCATTTATTTGTGTAACTGGGTTCCTCAGAGTCCATGTACACAGGACTTGCTAGAATGAGCAATTACATAATGAAAAGAAATCGAGCCATACCTGCCTACACATGCTAAAGAAATTACATGGCAAGAGCCTTCATTGCAACGGCACTTGAAAAATACTTTTAAGGACAAAAATTAATGTATAAAAATGGTATTTTTCTTCCCTGACAGTGATCCCCTCTGGTGTTTCTGGACAGGTAAGAATGACACCACAGATGGGCTCCAGAGCCAGGTTGAGCTGAGCAGCCCAGGTGAGGGCACACCCTCACACCTGGGCACCAGCACATTGTGCAGCAGAACATCCCCATCACTGCTAAAGACTCAGCAGCATCACCAAGGCAAAGCCATGTGACACAACAAGCTGTTGGTCAAGAAAGCTGACAGGAACTCGAAGAAAGGGCAAAGTAATTGCACCCTTGGAATTTAATTCCACTGCAGAGAATGGAGCACATTCCCAGGGCTGGGAAAGAGCTGGCACTGTGCATCAGTTTGTGTTATGTGTAGAGATGTTGGTGCTGAGTCAGGCCTCCCTCATTCTCCTACTGGGGATGGCACCCCCAGGGAGGTGCCACCTGGCCAGCTGTCCCAGGGCTCTAAGGAAGCACCAGGAGCAGAGATGGGGGAGGAGAATCCCAGCCAGACTGCCTGAGCTGGAGTTGGTACAACAAGAGCATCACAGGAGATCAAATGTCCCTGCAAAGCAAGAACATACACCAGTCCCTCCGGGTGAATTCCCCCAACCTCCCTTTGTCCCCACTGAGCATCCTGAGACAGTGGCCCTACAAACCCCTCTGACTGAGCAGCTCCAGACACGAGCTGCTCACTTTATCTTCAGCCAGCTCAGTGTGACTTTCTGCAGGGGATCTGAATGACTAAGTACACAAAAGCAGCTGAAATCAAATTATTATCCACTTGGATCCCTGCCAACCTCCAGATTAAGTTGCCAAATTACCTTCCATTAACTTTTATTTTTCCCACAGCCATTCAGGGTTCCACCACACTTCAGCCCTTTGCTGGGAAGCATTTTAATTGCCAGCTCTTTCTCCAGCCACCTCAGGGTGGTCTGGTGGCCCTGCAACCCCGTCTGTCCTCTGAGTGTTGGCACAGGGTGAGGCACAACAAAGAAACTGCCTAATGCACAGAGCTTGATGCAAAAATCCACCTAAGTCTAAAAATAACTCCTCCACCAGCTCTCAGTCCTGAAGGGAACAGTTCTATATCTGAGCATGCCATAGAAATGCTGGATGAGTTTATATTCATGTGCAAAGTTGTAGAGAGGCATTAAGGAAAACCTTTTCTCCAGGCTCTGTCCTTGAAGGATTTTGGGGCCCAGGATGGATAAATCACTGAGCAAGCTTGTCTGGCCTTTGGAACAAAGACCTCCAGACCTTTCCACCTGAGTTATCCTGGGGTTGCAGCTACTTGTATTTGCAACCCCACTCTCTCTTCTTGCATCCCCAAACACACATCCCACTTACTGAGCACAGCACATGTTTTATCTTATGTGATGCCCAGCTTGGTGCACTTTCATGCACTAAAGTGGGATTCAACAGCAGTCTAGTTAAAAAAGAAAGAAAAAGGCAGGAAGGAGGAGGAGAACAGTGCTAAGTGTTAAAGGGTTTCCAAGACAGGCAGTCAGGAAATAGAAGTGGTCTGGTGTCAGATCATCACCATTTCTGTAAGCAAGGAGCTGTCAGCTGATGGATGAGCACACACAGGCATCTCTATTTTACAGGCAGAAGTGGGACTAAGGGTAAAATGTTACTGCTTTGGGTGTGACTTTCCCACAAAGTGACCAGGTTTGCCAGTATTTTCCTTTGCAGGCTCCTTTGGAGCCCCTTTCAGCCTGCTGGGGCTGATTAATTATGTTTCTTTATGGAAAACATCTGAGAACCAGATTTACTCACTGTGGGTAGAGTGACCCAGCCCAGTGCTGTGCCTCAGTTAAGAGCCCTCCACATGAGCAGGAGGAGGGCAGGGGAATGAACATCCAAACAAGTGACATTCTGCTGCTGGGCACTGCAGAACGTGGCAGGTAAAAGGTTTCACCATGTCATTTCTGTTCCATTAAAGCCACCTTTCCCCTGGGGGACATTTCAATCCCAGCATTAGTTGCACATTTCCAACATACAGAAACAGCTATTGAAAAGTCACACTTGTATTAAGCAATGCCCATTTCCCTGTGAGTTCCTGCGGGGGCTCCTCCTGCCCCCTGCTCCTCCCTGGGGGGCAGAGGCTCATGGGGCGGGCAGGGAGCAGGTGGCACCTCTGGGCAGATCATACTTGGGCATCTCTAAATACCACTTTGAAATATCCTCTCTGATAACATCAGGGCAGCTTTCAGAAGTTATTTCCTCAGAGCAGCAGCCAACCCCACAAATAATCTGCCAACTGCACCAGGATCACTCCCACCATAAACCCTGGTGGGTGAGGGGTGGCAGAGGCAGGCCTGGGCAGGTTCAGTGCCACGGTGCCATTTATCTGCTCCCCCACAGGGCTTTCACCAGCAACTCCCCAATGGGCAGCAGCTGGGCCCCAGTAACCCCTTTCTCACCCCAAAGCCACCATTTCAGCCAGCCTGGCACACCCAGCCTGGCAGGTTTTGATGCTGCCTCCCCACCAGGGTACCCACGTACTTACACAATAATTGCCTCAGGCCACACACCCAGAGGTTCCTCTGGCACAGAGGATGCCAAACACCTTCCCTGCTGTTGGTCCTCACCAGAGGAGGGTCAGGGCACGTGGAAGAAGCAGCTGCTGCTCCTGCATTCAGCTCATTCTCAGCTGAACACCCTCCTGGTTACACCAGGCCCAAAGACTGTCCACAGAGCAACCCAGAGAAGTCACATCACCTCTTGCAGTTTCTTAATATTACAGAATCACAGAGTTAAGTTGGAAAATCCTCCCAAGACCATCGAGTCCAACCACCCCCCCAGCTCTGCCAAAGCCTCCACTAACCCCTGGCCCCAAGGTCACATCCACAGGGCTTTTAAATCCCTCCATGGATGGGGACTGCACCACTGCCCTGGGGATCTGCTCCTAAACCCCCCAAACTCCCCCCTGAGCAGAGCACAAGAGCCCAGAGGAGGTCCCTGATGTAGCACCACAGTCAAAAAATATCCAAGGCAATAAAAAGCTTCCCTCCCAGCAGTGGAGTGTGCAGTAACCCCGATTTGCACACTCAGGAGCTCTGGGATTTGCCATGTTCTCCTGGATTTCATTTCCAGCTCCCACCCAAAAGAACAGCTCATCTCTGCTGGTCAGGGAGGACACCTGGAGCTCCAGGTCAGCTACAGTGGGGCCTGGCAAAGAAGGAAAGGACTAAGCCTTGCTCCAAATCCATCCCTTTTATCCTCAGACTCAGCTCAGTGACTCTTTAAGAGCACAGCCCCGTTCAGGGAGCCCTAGAACCCACAGACACCCCCCAGCAGGGCCCTGCTCCTAATGCAGAACTCCCAGAACTCCCCTGGCAGAACAGCCCCCACACCCAGAGGGCTCTGCTGTGGTAATTACAGGGACACTTTCTCCTTGGCTTTGATGTTGCTTTGCTTGTAAAGAGAGCAGAGGGTGGAGTTTGATTTCTGTTGTTTGTGCTCGAGAAGGACTCATTAGAATGTGCTTTGGGATGTAGATGTTTTGAGGGGGTTTTTTTCAAGTATTTTTCGTTATTTTTCAGATTAATTTACTTGAAGGATCATCAGGGGACCAACCCAACATTTCATGCTCTATCATTTGAGTTTGAACCATAAGCAGGATTTTAAACAAAACAGGGATTTTTTTCTAAGCTGAGCCATGTTAATGGATGCAGCAGCCAAGGGTGGGATCCCAAGTCAACCACTGATCTTTGAAGCCAAAGCCTGCACCAGTTACTCTCAGACTCACAGAATGTCCTGAGCTGGAAGGGATCCCCAGGGATCATCCAGTCCAGGTCCTGGCCCTGCCAGGACACCCCAAAAATCCCACCCTGTCCCTCAGAGTGTTGCCCAAACCCTCCTGGAGCTCTGGCAGCCTTGAGGCTGTGCCCACTGCCCTGGGGAGCCTGGGCAGTGCCAAGCCATGTGTATGTATTCCCCTGAGCACCAGTGCCAGGGCTGGCTGGTGGCTCTGAGCCAATGCCATGGCCCTGCAAGCAGGACGTGGCAGGAGAGGGGCTGGAGCAGCAGCTGCACAGAGCAGGCACTGCCCCAGCCTGACTAAGGGAGCCTTTCGGGGCGCTCTGTGTGCCCCAGCCTGGCATGGAGGGCAGCACTGACCTGGCTCTGGGGCTCCCCACTCTTTCCAACCACCCAAGCAACAGGAAAACCACCATGCAGAGCCCAGCACCTCCATGGTGCACAGCAAGAGGAGCTGCTGCAGCCTTGGGAGCTGCTTTGCAAGGATTCACAGGAAGGTTTAACAGCTCTTTTATCTTTGGTTCCCTTCTGGTGTTATTTCAACGTTGATTTGCATAGTCAATATAAAACTCTTTCCATCAAAACTGCCTGCAAGGGTGACACCATCAATCCTCAGCTCTATTCACAAAATTTATTATTTGTTTCAATTTAAGAGAGATCACTGCTGGATTACAGTTGCTGATGAGGATTTATATTTACATTTACAGCAAGCAAAATACATGTCCTAATTTTTTTTTTAAGTCATCTACACCAAAACCAAAATCAGGGTGTATACACTCCTGAATGCCTGCAGAGCCCGTTCTGCCACAGCTTCCTCCAGACAATATTGCAAATTAGTCAGCATCTGTATCACAGCAGAGCATGAGCTTGATCAGAAGAAAGAATTAAAGCACATTACTGAGTCAGGCCTTAATCTTTCGTGGCTGTGAAATCAGACACTCAGATGTGTTAGAAAAACGGGAGGCAAGAGCCCCAGTTGGGTTTCCATGACATTGTATCAGACACCAGAACTCCACTCCCCTACATATTAGACAAGGGGATTAATGCCCAGGAGTGGATTCACCCCAGAGAAGTGGCAGGTTGCATGAGAAACAGGACTGGAAAGATCAAGGAGGGGAGAAACTGAGTTTCAGGAGATATTACACTTATCCAGCCTGACCTGTTGCACAGCATTGAGCTTGTCATGCAGCAGATTTCACCATGAAACTCACAGGATTTGGAAAACAAAACAAAACAAAACCCAACAAAAACCCCCAAACAAACAAAGAACCAAACAAGCAAAACCCCCAAACAAAACAGGGTGGCATCACAAACAGCTGGTTTCCCACATAACTCAAGAAAGAAAATAACTGAGTTGTGATAATACTCTGAATCACCTCCAGAAGTTAATAAAAGTTACAGCCTCTCTGAAAATAAAAGAAAGATGCCAGAGCGTGAAATGACCCAAACAGAAGCTGAGTGGTAAGTTCTGCCTCGATAAAACTAAAGCAAAATTGTTTTCCAGGACAAGAGCAGGAGCAATGCAGCATCTACTCTGCTCTCTGGGGGCAGATGGGGCCTCTCTGGAGGGCTGGTGTGATCCCACCAGGAGTGTCCTACCAACACCTGCACTGCCCACCTCCCACAGCAGGAACAGGCAACTTCCACCCACCTCCAAACCCACCAGACTGAGAAGGTTTCTGAAAGTGATGGGCAAAGCACAGCCAGGATGACTAAAGCAGCTCCGAGACCTGCTCAGAGCCCTCCCAGCTCCAGCTTGGATCCACCCGAGCCTGAAATGGTGCCATTTGCCATCCAGGAGTCACTTCATTTGCCTGAGTTATTCCCTCCACAGAGTTCAGATACTGCAATGACTCATCTATGAACTAAGCAATCACTACACGATTGCTGGAGAGGAAAGCAGCTTTCTCACATCCAACCGGCTCAAACCCAGTGTGAGAACGGGCTCTCACTAAGGGTCCTCAGGAAGGGCAAGGTGCCAGACTGAGAGGAGGACACACTCTCCTGGTTTGTCTGGTGTTTTCCATCACACTTTCTTTTCTGGTTACCCACAATTGTTAAAAGTGCCTTATAATAGAACAGCCCTGGCACAGGTGCCCAGAGCAGCTGTGGCTGCCCCAGCCCTGGGAGTGTCCAGGGCCAGGCTGGACAGGGCTTGGAGCACCCTGGGACAGTGGGAGGTGTCCCTGCCCATGGCAGGGGTGGCACTGAATGGGCTTTGAGGTCCCTTCCAACTCAACCCATTCTATGATTCCACGACTGTGGCAATAAATTTTGCCAAGGTTAAAACCCAAACCTGCACTAGTAGCTGCCACTGGTGTAAAGATGTGCCTGTGGGTTCCAGCACAGCTGTCTCCTCCCAGGGCACCCACCAGCACTGGGGCCTCAGCAGTTCCCATGTGGAAAAGCCCCGGCCATGTGCCCCGTCTCGCTGCAGGCAGAGCAGCACTCCTGATTTGCTTATCTGTAAAACCAGCTTAAATACTGCTTAGTCACTTCCAAAAGCACTGGGAGAAGTGACCCAGAAATTAGCTGGAAAATGTTACATGTATTCATCATCACTGCTACTGCCAGACAAGGATGAAACAGCCACCAGTAAAAGGAAAAAAGGATTAGTCGCCCTCCATTGCTCTCCCTCACCTCTTAACATGAGCTTTTTTCACACTTTGAGGCAGCAGGACTTGTTTTGCAAAGTTAAAAGCACACACACATCTGTCATTGCTGCTTCTGTTGTGGTCTGGAAGTCACCAAAACTATCCAGGGCTTGCCCACATGGCAAAAAATCCAAATAGTAATTCTGCCAATCTGGGATTGGAATCACCTCAGTTCAGCCCTTTGTACAAACACTCAAGGCTGGAGCAGGTTCAATCCATTCCATGGGAACTGAGCTCAACCAGACTCCAGTCAGCTCTTCCACACAAAGAGCAAGTGCAGTTTAATAACCTGAGCCTGAATGAATTGACCCCTTGAGCCTGAGTGTGCCTTCAGGCTGAGCCCATTCCCTGTGCCAAAGGGGAGAGGGGCTCCACAGCACATTAATGTAAACACTCAAACTCAGCCAAGACACCAAGTTAACACTAAAGAAAACACATGGAATAGCCAACTGAGTTCATTTTACCATTTCTTCACTCAGTTATATTTTGAGACAGAAGACCCAGTAGGAACATATTTAATCTGAGCAGCATCTTGTGATGATTTATGTTAATTGATATTTAATGGGGTAATTTTAGCCTGGTGCCATTAGCTTTGAAACCTGAGAGATTAGAAAGATCTGACAGTGGAGGTTCTCTGTGTACAGAGAAAATTGGGAAGCCAGAAATGCTGAATTCTCTAGAAAACATTTCAGCAGAATTATCTTCAAAGTGGATAAATAGAGAACCTTGAGAGACATCTTGGCAATCTCTCCTTATTGCAATGGACTGATGGGCAAAAAGGGTGGGGGGAAATGGGGAAAAGTGACAAATTTAGGGCACAAAGTGAATATCTGTGAGCACAGGAAGAGGGAGGGAATCAGAAATCTCAGGTGTGTAAGGGGTGAGCTCATGGCACATCCCATGGGAACTGAGCAAGGCACAGAAACAAACCTGAGAAAGGAAGGAATCTGGAACCACTGAAATTGGATTTTTAACTTTCTTCTCCCTTACAGCTACAGAAGGGAATAAATCAGGTGCTGCAGGTACTTCAAGCCTGGGAGGCCTTTCCACACAGCACAACAACAACTCCTGAGCTGGGGCTTCTCTGGGACACGTGGGGAGACCCTCCCCAGGGCCCTTCTGTCAGGCCACACTCAGCAATTTGTGTCTAAGGTTTGGTCCTACTGTCACCTGTAAGTCCCAACGTTTCTGACCCATTTCTTTCACTTAATACATCCCTTTCATCAGAACTCTCCATTCCTCCATTCAGCCCCTTGTTTCTCAATCCCAGCACCCAGGGTAGATAACACTCAAAAGCACCATTAATCCCTCCTCTCTTTGGTTCTCCAACATTCACTTCCATAACAGCATCCTCAGACATTGACTTTTCAGTCAGCATTTCCCTGCTGCCCCCAAGATGACAGTTTTAACTCCCCAAAATACCCCCCAACCCCCAAATTCTGGGGCCAGCAGCTGAGCCCTCATGGCCTGGCTGGTTCCAGTGGGGACACCTGAGCCACACCTTTGGCTCATCCTGCCCCTCTCACTCCCATCTGGACAAGGAAGATGGACCATTTCTCCTCTTCTTCTCTCATCCCCCCACACAAAGAGCATGGCACACGTCAGCACCTACCTGGTGCCCACACAGCCCCCAGGCTGGCTGCACCCCCAAACACATTCCTTTTTTCCCCACTGCACCCCAGTGTGTTCCTCCCTGTGTGCAGGAGTACAGGGGTGACTGGGCTTGTCTTGCTTTCCCTGAGTTTCCCAAATTCATCTCCACCTCCAGCCCAGCAATGCCCTGTGTGAGATCAGCCTCCATCTCCTGGAGCCACCTGCCCATGGCCCACCCCAGTGGCACCGGTGGCCCATGGGGCAGCACCCTGAGGCAGGAGGGGACATTTCCCAGCTCATCCCCTTCCCCTGGGAAGCACCAACTCCCCAGTGTGCACAGAAATAAATAAACACTATGGTTAGAAACACAAACCCAACCACACTTCCAATTAACTTGGCTTTTCAGAATCCCCAGTTCCTCCCCTGGATTGTTCCTCTCACACCACTTCAAGCCACAGTGAGAGCTGGGCAAACACATCTTTCAGTGCAACTCAAAGCCAGCCCGAGGGCATTTTACTGTTGTGCAGGGCTGTAACTGCTCTGGGGCTGGAGCAGCTGCCCAAAGCGTTTGTTTCTTTGCTCCTTCCTTCAGCAAAGTTCACTCACCGGATTCTTTCCCCTCTCATTTTCCCCTCCTGCATGTAAAGATCACCTCGATCTTTTGCATTGCAAAATGACAAGCCTTCCCCTCCTCACCAGCCTCTAACAAGGAGGGTTATTTCAAACACTTTTAAGTACATTCCTTTGATTTGTACATTAATATTTGCCAGGCAGGGAAAAAAATAGGACAAAAATAGGACTTGCTGTAATGCGGTCCCATCGTTGTGTTTATTCCTTATTAATTCCCCCCCATGTGACTATGTAGGTCAGACAGATCCACCTCCTTTGGGTGCCTCTGGAGGTCAAACAGCTCCCACCCACTGGGGTGCCTCTGTGCCAGTTCCATGAGGGAGGGGACACAGTGCCAGGCTCTCCCAAGGGAGCACATTTGCTCCCTGAACTGGAAGAACTTCCACCCATTTATCAAACTTCAGGTTTACAGCCAACATTTCATAGTCCACTTGGCATTGCATACCTGATCCAGTCAGAATTCCCTTGCTGCTCCTTCTGCCAGGCCCTGGGCTCCCTTCCACCCACAGGTCAGCCCATTCCCTACACTTCTTGCTACTAAAAACCCTAAAAATATCTCAGGAAATAATAACCCCACACCTTTTCTTAACCAAACATGATTTTCAACAAAATCTGAATCAAACCTATTTGGAAGACAGAACCCCCCAAAACTATAAGGATGCTCATCCCACCCTTCCCCTGCTGCTCCTTGGATGTGCTTGAGCATGAAAAACACCCTGCCCATTTCCCACCCACACCAGCAGGAGCTGGAGAAGTCAAGCTGAGGACCCAGCCCAGCAGCTCTCCCTGGAGGTGGGGGACCAGCTCAGCACCAGCCCTGCCATGGCCAGGAGTCCTCCCTGGGGGTTCACCCCTCAGGGTGCTTGAAAGACAAAAGGACAAGGACATGCCAGGTGCTCCTCTCCAGGGGCACCTCAGTTTATTTTCAATGCACTTGGAAAAAGACTCCCCACCTGCCCAGCACAGCCCCCACCAGAGAGGCCCTGGCCCACCTGGCAGGAGCCACCTCAGACCTGCTCACCTCTTCCCTCAGAACAGGCTGCAAGTTCACCCTGTGACACACACAATTCATTTCTATTTTCCTCACCAGCACAGATTGATCTGAATTATTGCATCATTCCCAGAAAACAAAGCTACTGTTATGAAATGCAGAGTTGGAGGAGAAAGGCTTTCTGTGGGTGAGGGAGGAAGCCACGACCTGCCAGAGCTCTGAACTCAATGGTGTCCTTGTGGGGCACACTCAGTGCATCAGTTCTGATCAATTGTACTTTCGAGTCATTTTTGTATTTATGGGTGACTGAGAAAACACTTGAACTGGCAAAATAATTCACGTTTGTTTGCACAGACAAAACCAAATTTAATAATGTAGCCCTTTTTTAAATAAATAAAGTCATGCCTTACAAAAAGAGCATTTAGAGTCATTCTCTGTAGAAAATTCACAGCATGAACTCCAAAATGCTCCTTTTACTCCTCTCAAGTGAAAACCTTTCTAATGTGTACGTGATACACTCCATCCTCCTCTAATAAAATAACCAGGACCTGAATTTCTGCTGCTTCTACAAATTTAGACTCATTAACAGCCAAACTTCCACTCAGCTGCCGAGCCCCAGAGCAAGGCCTGGCAAAGCTGCACATCAGTGGGCAGGAGAAGGCTCAAAGTTCCTGCTGCCAATCAAAGGGCCTGTTTAACATACACATTTACAGGCTCCTGGGAGCCAGAAGGTGACAGGTGAGAATTCCTGGGGAGAAATTCAGGTCTCAGATACTTCATAGCAAGAGAGCACCTTTCTTTGGAAACCTTGAACCACACAAGGGCACTGGGAGCACCCCTGGAGAGCAAAGCCAAAGGGCTCTTTCCACTGAGATCACCTGCTGCTGTTTAACCCTGAGAGCAAATTCTCAAAGCACAGATATTACAGCAGCCAAATATTCATCCTGCACCACCACCAAACCAGTTTGGATCAGCACTTACCTGCACCAAACACAGCCCTGGCTCCTCACTGCTCCTCTCACTGCCCAGCCTCTCCTGGCACTGTGCCCTCCTCACCCAGCTCCTCCCTCATTAATGTCTGAATTGATCCCACCTGTGCCAGTGACAACTCAACTCACCCCCAATCACCCAGATTGATCCCACCTGTGTCACTGACTCCTCAGTTCAGCTCCAATTGCCCCCAGATCGATCCCCCTGTGCCTCTGACTCCTCAGTTCAGCTCCAGTACCCCCAGATCAATCCTCCTGTGCCTCTGACTCCTCAATTCAGCTCCAATTGCCCCCAAATTGATCCCCCTGTGCCTCTGACTCCTCAGTTCAGCTCCAGTGCCCCCGAATTGATCCCCCTGTGTCTCCACTCCATTCCCCACCTCCTTTGCCCTCTCTCCCTCATTGCACACTCTGTGTTGCTGCTCTGGGCATGATTTTTTCCCCCTTCCTCTCTTTTTTTTCCTTCCTTCCTTGTCTTTCTAAAGGGAACAACATTCAATTCCCTCTCTACTGATATTCTGAACCTTTGGGTTTTAAGCCCAGTTATCTCAGCAAACAGCACCAGGTGCTTAAGGACTCCCTTCAGGGGTTCTCCCCTGGCCAGGTGGCAGCACTGGCACCAGGAACCCCAACGTGCTGGGCACACACACCAGAGCTGTCACATCCCACTGCTCCTCCAGCGGGAAAACTCCTGCTCTGAAGATGCTGGGAGGATGCCAAGGAAAACAGGGCAGGAACATCAAGCCCTGGAAACAGGGGAGGAGGAGCAGAAACTGTCCCCCTGGAGAAGATGGGGCTGGGGAGGGCTGTGTGCTGGCTCTGCCAGGGATCCACACTCTGCAAGTTCCCTCCCACATTGTCTGAACCATCAGCAGCAATTCCCCCGCTCTGGTCTCCTCTGGCGTTTCCATCTGCACGAGGGAGATAACCCATCTTGCCTCCAGCCCCTTTGGTTTATCTGCTCAGACGGTCAGTTCTTTAGAGAATCATAGGATTGATTGGGGGTTGGAAAAGCCCTCTGAGATCATCAAGTCCAACCCTTGGTCCAACTCCAGTCCCTTTACCAGATGATGGCACTCACTTTAGAGCAGCACTGGCTCGGTGTGTCCTCAAAGCCCCAAAGGACGGGCTGGGGTTGGGTGTGAACGCCCAAAGCAGCCACCCCAGAAACACAAACCTGCAGCACAGCCCCAGAGTTCTGCCTGTGCTCCTCAACAACAAACAGCCCCAGGTGCTTCTCTTCACCTTCCCTGTGCTCTTGGAAATTGCCTGAGGAATTATTTTTGTGCTTTCTTACAACTTCCAATAAAAAAACAAATAATGATAACATTGAAATCATATACAATAATTCCTATCTTTATTTATTTATTTTTTAGTATATTTTATGTGTGCCTTGAATTTAATATTGCCCCAAAATGCTCTTAGGGGATTTGCACAGTTATTTTCATAGTCCTAATTTTAAATCAGTTGAAATGCATTTATGCACCTTTAGACCAAACTCATTTGGGCATTTACACCACAGTAATGAATTGTAGGACAGCAAAGCAGGAATTCTGTCCTTTCATAGAGCCACATTTCCAGATTCAGCCTTTGGGATCACTGGCATGGGGAGAGTCCAGAGACCTCGGTTAAACTACAGCATGTGGCAATAACTGTTTGAGAAGATGCACACTGAGAAAGTCTTTCCTATTTGAATGTCAGGAAATTAGAAATATTCTAATGAATTCCATTTTTTCACATCTTCCATCAAAGCTTTTGTAAAAAGGTCAATATCTGCACTTGTTATTTTGAAATGCCTCCTGCAATTTCCCTTCCTGTGGTAATTGCAAGGAGAGTTCCCTCAGCCTCACACCCAAACAGTCCAGGGGGACTCTTCCTCCTCCTGATTGCCAACAAATTTCAGCCTCCGTAGGCAAACCCGAGAGTTTCACAGGCATAATGAGGCTGATGGTCACAGTCAACATTCTCTGAAGGATTTACATTTCATGCCTTCTCTCAACTGGGAGCTCCCTGAAGCCTGGCAGCCTGAATATGCCGAGATGAATTATTATTTTATTGACATTTTCCAACTACTCCTCGACTTTTTTTCTTTAGACAGAACTATTGCCAAGGCGTTTGCTGAGCCTGACCCACATTTCAAGGCGGTTCCACTCAGCTGCTCTGGCTGCAGTGATTCCCCCCTGCAGGAGCTCGTTCCCATCCAGCCTCTTCATCCCCTGAGTGCTGGTTCCCACTCCAGCCCAGCGCCCAGAATTGGGGAGCTGTGGCCATCCCAGGCATCTCTGATGGCTGTGAGGATCACTGACTAATTGCAGGCTAATAATGAGCCCCCTGTCCCCAGGGCAGGGACTGTCCCAGCTCCAGATGCTCCGGCTGAGCCACTGGGGCAGAGCCCATGGAGGTGATGCTGCCTGGAAACACAGCAGGGAGGTGCAGGTGGGGATGCTCCAGCCACGCTGCCTCTACCACCCAGGTAATGCCAGACAAAGGAATCCACAGTTATTTGGGTCCAACTCTCGAGTTTCAGAGGATGAGCAGAGCCAGTGACACCTGCTCAGCCTGTCCCTGCCCAGGACTGTGGATATGGGCACATGTCTGACCTGCTCTTCCCAGGGGGCATCTCAGTCCCCATCCAAATGGGAGCATTTGGTACTTACTACAAAGAAAATCCACCTTCAGGTCTGTTTGAAACATCTCAGAGCAGCTGTGGCTGCCCCAGCCCTGGGAGTGTCCCAGGCCAGGCTGGACAGGGCTTGGAGCACCCTGGGCTGGTGGGAGGTGTCCCTGCCCATGGCAGGGGTGGGATGGGATCAGCTTTGAGGTCCCTTCCAACCCAAACCACCCTGTGATTCCAAGATCTCTTCCCATATCAGTGCCAAAAGGTTCCATCCCTGCTGGGCTTCTCCAGAGCCTGTGAGGCTGAGGGAGGGTTTCTGCTGATTGTCAAGAAAACAGTCCCTGAAAAATAACTCCCAGATATTCAATCTGCATTTAAAAGTGGGGTTCAATCTTCCCTTATTACAGCTGCAAACCCTTGCTTTCCAATTCAGATAAAGTAACAAAGCTGCACTTCCAAGGGTTGGAACTAAAGGCAGTTAACCTTAAAGTCACTTTTACAAACAGAGCAGATTTATCTGGATTTAAATTTTAGTTCTTGTGCGAAGCCTTAAGAACAGGTTCCTCCCCATTATTCAATTTAACAATAATAATAAAAACCTCCATGACAACTATAACAAAAAGACTCTGATAAAACCTGAAACCTTTCTGATAATGAAACGTACAATTTCCCTGTTTGAAGCATAATTCCCCAGAGAACATTTTTAAAAAGATACAGAAGAACTGTCGTTTCAAAGCTCTTAATGTAAAGGACCAAGGATGAGAACAGCACTTGTTAAAAAACTCAGCTTGGAGAAAAGCTGAAAAAAAATAGTGGGTGGGAGAGACAAGACAAGTGAAATTCAGTGTCTCATTAGGGCAATTACAGGAGTCAATAAAAATGGCAAAAGGAGAAAAGACACTTTTGCAGGCGGGCTCAGTCTGTGCTCAGTGCCAAGGCCCAGCTCAGCTCAGGGACACCTTGCCTGGTGCCAGGTGGGCTGGCCAGGCTGGCCCTGCTGCTCTGCCCTGCCCTGCCCTGCCCTGCCCTGCCAGCCTCTCCCCACCTCACTGCTCCCTTAAACAAGTCTGCAATCACACTTCTCTAATGTCCTTTGAACAGTGTTAATTAGAGCAGATAAACTGCCACAGAAGGAGCAGTACCAGCATTAATTAAGGTTAGTCCTACCCTCACTCCACTCGAGGCTTAATCTTCCAGGTTTTCTCATCAATACCTTATCATCCCAACGCCAGAGAGGAATTAGTGCACGGAGGGGACGGCGACTCTGAAGAGGATCAACCCCTTGGGAAGCCAAAATAACCATTGGAAGCCCTGGATTAATGAACTCAGTGCAAGAGAGAGAGCTGCCAAGTGCCAAACCAAGGGGGTGGCTCCACACCTGAGGGCTCTGAGGGGTCTCCAACACACCTGGATTATCCTCACGTGCTTCACTTCACACATCACAGGAATAAAATGTTTTACCACTTAAGATTTGAGTCTTATTTCACTGGGGCTTTGGACTCCTGAGTATTTTTGCATTGGGAGCAGGAGGACTCTTCACTTTTAACATCTCTACCTTTGCTTCTCAAAGAGGCAAAATGAATGAAAATGTAAAGATTTCCTATCAAGATGTATTATTTACAAGTTTAAGTTCTTCCCTCAACTGGAGAAAGACCTGGGAAATGTCCTGAGCCTCTCAGAGCAGATTTACTGCTGTGGCAATTTTATTTGCATGAATTTAATAATCCCAGCCCCTGTAGCCAGGAGGTACCATGAGAACTTAGACCCTCACTGAAATAATTGTGAAATGTTTCTGAGTTTTGGGGGTTTGTGGGGGTTTGAGGCTGGCTTATGTCTGCAAGGTTTTAAAAAATCTTCATTTTTAAGTGTTTTTGGGGGGTTGAGGCTGGCTTATGTCTGCAAGGTTTTTTTAAAAATCTGCATTTTTAAGTGTTTTTTTTCTGACAGTTTATAGGGCTTTTTTTTTTTTTAAAAAAAAAAGCCAAATCCCAAGAGCATGATCACATCTCCAGTCAAGCATATGGTCACACTCCTCCTTTTTTCTAGACAGGCCTATTTGTGGCTCTTTGCTCCTGTCTCAGCAGGACCTGGAGGTGCTGCTGGTCACACACCTCACCAGCCAACCTGGGATCACTAATCCCCAGAATTATGTTCCTGTCAACAAGGTGTGAATTTAAAATCTCATTTGGAGGTAAAAAATGATAAAGTGCAAAGTGGAGCAAAAAGGTCCACTAATTAACCCAAGAAATTAATTTGAACACAAAGGAAAAACCAATAACACTGGAATCCATTTGCTTCCTCTGAGGATCCATCCCAGCAGTGCCCAAAGTCTCACCAGGCTGATTTGCCCTCAGCAGTTCCAACCGAGCTGGGCCTAAGAGGGCCCCAGCACAGCCAGTTTTGAGGCTGCCAGAGCAAACTTTGCTGCTGACACCGAGGGATCAGGTTCCTCAGACAGACATTAATGTTGGTTCCTCCTGTAATGCCCAGGAAAAGGCACTGACCCTCAGGCAGGTTGGCATCATCCTCACCCCTTGGGTCCATGCCCAGGGGCAGTTCCAGCACAACCATCCTGTTCTGCCAGTGCACAAAGCAGAGCCCACCACAGACCTTTCCATCTGTGATCACATCGATGCTGTGACAGACCCAGCACATCCCTCTGACCCAAACCAGTAGCACTGGTCTGCCAAAACAACGTGCACCTTCTGCCCATGGGCTGGCGGGGGCTCAGCAATCCTGCAGCCAGAGAGCACTCCATGGGAAGGGTGGATGGGACTTCCCTCTGCATGAGAAGACACTTCGTTAGCCTGTTGGACTGTTGGCAGGGGGTTCTCTTTTCAGAGCGCTGGAAGAAGAAGCAGGGCTGGGGATTTCTGGGTAGATTTTGTCTCTGAGGGGCCACGAGCCAAACCCTGAGCTCAGGGCAAGCACAACCATCCTGCTGACAGTTCCCTCCAGCCAAAGAGCCAGCTCCTCACACACTGGCATTACAGTCATTTGGGGATTTTTCGCACCATGCTGGCAGTTAGAAACCATAGCTGAGGCCAAAGCTGGGGGTTTGCAGTTGGTTCCCCATCACCCTCCAAGAGAAGCAGCCCCAGCCTGGTGCCAACAGCCCCTCACTGCACCCAGGAACTTTCAGAACCCCAGGAATAATGGAAAGCACAAATCTGAGAGGTAAAGCTGCACAAACCTCAGCACGATTTTATTTCATTAAATAACAGGCATCTTTTCATCTGTCTTCATAGAGCACATTAAAACCAAAAAAATCTCAGTCAACAAACATGACAAGAAGATTCATGAGCAGCCCAAACAGTTCAACTGAGAAAGATCATGTTTTCCCCAAAGTGTGGGTTTGAACTGCACCTGGTTATTTTTGTGCTGTATTTATTATAATTTAAGTGAAAAGATTTAACATGATCTGCAGGAGGGGAAGACAAACAGAACAGGCTGTTTGTTTTGCTGCCTCAATGCCACAAGAACAAACCTTCAGTTCATGAACCCAACAGCATCTTCTCTGAATTCCCCTGGGGGATGAAGATCAACTTGCAGACTCATTTTCCAAACTGCTCAGGAGGGGAGTGAGGAGCAGCAGAGGGAGGGAATCATGGAATGGTTTGGGTTGGAAGGGAACTGGAAGCCCATCCCATCCCACTCCCTGCCACGGGCAGGGACACCTTCCCCTATCCCAGGTTATTCCAAGCCCTGTCCAAGAGGCCTTGGACACTTCCAGGGCTGGGGCAGCCACAGCTGCTCTGGGAAAAGGGAGAAGCAACACACATTCATTTCAAAAAAATTCAATGGGAAAAAGCAGCAAAAAAGCAAACCAAAGCAATAAGTCTCAATACATCACTGCCTAAAAATCCATGCAATAATTTGCTGCAGAGGTACCACGAATCAGCAGTTTGGCCCCAGGGAGCAGTTGATATTTTTAATAAATTGCTATCAGATCTTTCCCAGTTCCGAGCAGGGATGTGACACCTCAGCTCCTCCTGCAGCATTTCCTGGCTGACACCCTGAGGGGGCCAGGGGAGCCCCAGCCCCAGCCCAAGGGTTGGTCCTTCCCAGCCTGGCTGAGTCCCTGAGCCCAGGATTCCAAGCCAGGCTGCAGAGGGGGTGCCCCTACTCCAGTGCTGGGTTTCACTGGGGCTGAGCAGGGTTTGAGCCAGGACCAGCTGCTGGGTCATGGCAATGAGGAAAGGGACGTTCTGTCGTAGGTGCCCACTCAGAACCAAGCCCTGGCAGGGTTTCAGTGCCCACAGTTCCCGTGGGCACAGCCCCTGCTGCCCGCTCAGGTGCAATTATGGCTTCACAAGCACGTGGGTGTCTCAGACAGCACAACCTGGGCTGGTCTCAAGCAGGACATTTTATAGAGGAGTCATCAGCCTCATTCCTCGGGGCCTTTGTGCTCAGAGTGATTTGATTCTCTTCTGAAATGTGAGGAGATTCTTCCTGAGAAAATAAGCACAGGGTTGGGAGGCCTTTTTTAATAACAATTTGATTCTCTAGCAAAATACATTTATCACAGGTGGGAAAAAATGTATTTCTTTCATTTTCTCCTGGATTTCATGCTCCTCACAGTGCACTGTGCCACCAAAATATTCCTGAAGAAGGCAGGCTGCTTTTCCCTGGACTCCAGTCCCTCTGCTCACCTGGAGAGGGGCTGGGCATCTCCAGGTGTTACAGATGGACTTTGCAGCTGCCCCGGGCATCCCCCACAGAGCTGGAACAGCTCATTTCTCCACTGCCACATAGCCAGCCAGGTCTCCACTGGCACATCCCCAATTTAGCTGAACAAGTGCAAACAAGCTGTCACTCCCTCAGGGCTGGTGCCACCACGGGCACTGCAGGCAGATGGAAAATGAATGTTTTGTGGCTGCTGCCAGTGTCAAAGTCCAAATCACTTCACCCAGGAACCAACATTCTGCCACAGGAAATGTTCTCAAGCACTGGGACAGACACCAAACTCCCAGTGCATGGAATCCCAGAGTCACTGAGGTTGGAAAAGCCTCCTCAGATGGTTGAGTCCACCCTGTGCCCAATGCCCACCTTGAGCACTGAGTGCCACCTCCAGTCCTTCCTCGGGCACCTCCAGGGCTGGGCACTCCACACCTCCCTGGGCAGCCCCTTCCAGTTGTCCATTCCTGTTGTCCCAGGCTTGCTGGAGAACTAAAACATCCAAACAGTTTTCCTAATTTTGGAAATCCTTCACTGTAGCCATGGTAGACACACCTTGAGAAGGTAATTTCCTTTACATCAGAAATCACAGAATGGTTTGGGTTGGAAGGGACCTTAAAGGTCATCTGCTTACTCTGAAATTTTCTGTCCTGCTGTCAGATAGAAAAACCACAAATCCACAAGAAGTCATTTCATTAATTTCTATTGTCAATATAATTTCTGTGCATTCAAGTCCTAGCACAAAATTACCTGCTATAAAAATCACTAAACCATCTCTATTAGAGCTGGAATTTATTTGTATAAAAGTAACAACTTCCAGCCAAATTTGAGCTGACACTTTGCCTTTAACTTTTTATTTATTCCTGCCATTTTTTATTAGGTTGGATTTGGCCTTGATCCTGCCCATTAGAACTCCCTCTTGATGGGACCAACAAGGGAAGCAACTCTGGGCACCAAGATTGTCTCTGCTGGTGGCACTGCTGTCTGGGCTCCATCAAATGCAAGGATTGCATTTCAGCCATGCCTTGGATTAACCTGGACCTTCCTACTGCACAGCCAAGCTGTGGTGGGCAAGCAGAGGTGCCAATGAAGCCGGGAATGAGGGGCTGTGCCAGGAAAACAGGGCACAGCCAGGGGCAAAGGGACTCTGCTGGGACACCAGGCACCTTCCCTTGGCAATGAACCTCCAACATGAACTTAGCTGGGGGTCTCTCAAGACAGCTAAAAACAAATGCACATTTAAGAATGAATTAACATTTAAAAAGTTCTGATTGATCACAAAACATGGTTATAAATTTGTTTTAAAAGACTGTTGGTACCATTTTGACAGCCCCATAAACGTGGGGTGCACAGAGGGCACCCAGTGCCCCCCAACACTCACACCCCCCCGGCACAGCTGCCCCCTCTGCCCCTACCCAGGGCATTTAACTGAGATCTCACATCCAGGAGCGTGGGTTTGCTGGAAACAGAAGCTTCTACACTTCCTAAGGCTGAAATCCTCCCTTCTCAGAGAGGAAACTTTGCTGCTGCCCTGCTCCTCCTGGCACCCTGAACACCCTGAGCCTCCTGCCCACAATGCTGAGGATGCAGATCCCTCCCATGGCACCAAGGGCTGCACAAAGCAACTTCTCTCAGAGTGTTCTGGCTCCAAAAATACCCTGCATACAATTATGAGGCTGAATTTATTGACACTCAACCAAATCTCCATTCTGATGAATGCATAATTATTGTTATTAAAATATTTATGAAATGAGAAACTTATTAGGAAATCTCAGGCTTTAGAAGCTTGCAGGATGCTTTGCTCTACACAAAGCCTGGAATGGCAGGAGAGAAAACAAACTTGCAGGGCACCAAACCTGGGCATTTTCACCTGAGACAAGGAGGGGCACAGGTCCCTTGGGCCCCCGAGCCCTCTGTCCTTGGCATCAAAGATACTGAACAGAGAGAACTGGGACTTTATCAGTTCTTGTTTTCAGCCAGGGTTGTTGTGGGACCAAACATCTTGTGGGGGTTTTGTTGGGTTGGTTTTGGTAGCCCAGACTGGAAATGCATCACTGGGATGAAAAAGAATTTCAAACAAACACTAATACCAGCCCAGAGCTTTGGAAATGTGGGCTGACATCTTAAGCCTGGCTCAGGCAGGGCTGGAGTCCCACAGGTCCCACCTCGGTGCATGTTCATCTCGCAGATAAATCTCTCCTCCTAAAGTGTTCAAAATCTCTACTTTTTGGGTCTATCTTAAATAGCAAAGGGAGAGCAAAAACCTTGTTTTAGGATCATCCCTATTGCATCTCACGTTGCACTCAAGCCTCCAAACCTGCTGTGAAAATACAGCCAAAACAAACCAGGAACATTTCCAGCAAAGAGGATAAAAGCTGAGTATTAAGAGGGGAAAAAATAGACTTTCTTGAAGGCTGTGGAATATTCCTCAGAAAAGTTTATAAAATAACTGAGGCATCTGCTGGGACCAGCCTGGCTACACCAGCCCCATCTGTTGGGAAGGAACCCCTGGCTGGGAGGATGGGCAGGCCCTGGCACAGGTGCCCAGAGAAGCTGTGGCTGCCCCAGCCCTGGGAGTGTCCCAGGCCAGGTTGGACGGGGCTTGGAGCCCCCTGGGCTGGTGGGAGGTGTCCCTGCCCATGGCAGGGGTGGGATGGGATGATCTGTAATGTTCCTTCCAACCCAAAGGATCCTGTGATTCCATGAAACAGGGAGAGCTCCCACTGAAGGAGTTGGCACAGGAGCTGCACCGATGCCCTCAGCCCACACTGGCTGCCTTGGGAACAGGAGGCAGCAAAGCAGCTCCAGCAAGGCACTGCCCTCGGGCTACAGCAAGGGCCCCGTGCCAGTTCCTGGGCTGGGCTCTCCCTGGGACTCCCCTGGCACTGCCTGGCACTGCCCTGGGCTGTGCTCATCCCACTCCACGTGGCTGCACAGTGACCCCTCTCAGCTCTGCCCCCGACCTTGGCTCTCCCTTTGATCCGTGAGCAGCCTCCAGGGGTGACCAAGGTGGCAGGGACATGGCTGGGGGCTGCCACGACTGGAACTGCCACCAGAGCCCTGCTGTGCATCCCGTGCCCATGCTGTGCATGCCCTGTGCCCATGCTGTGCATGCCCTGTGCCCATGCCAGCTCCACAGCTGCTGCCAGGGGCTGGGCTGAGGCTCCTGCAGGTGTGGGCAGAGGGAGGGCTGTTCCCACAGAGCATCCTCCTCCTCCCAGCACCCTGACCCTGCACAAGCCACACACCCACCTCTCCACAGCCTTGCCCCTGCTGCCCATCACAGTTTGTGCCCATCCACCCTTCACTCACTGCCCAGCCAGGAACAGCCAAGCCCAAACACCACCTGCTGCTGGTGCTGCTGAACATTCAGAGGGTGCTCAGGGTTCCTAAACCACATCTTTTGTCTGTGAATCACATCATTGATCCTTCTGAGCCTGAAATTCAACACAGTATGAGACAGACAGGATGGAAAAGTCAAACCAGCAGGTGACAGGGCTGTGGCACAGTGACAGCAGTGGCAGCCCAGGGGCACAGAGCTGTGCTACATCTTCTCCTCACCCCCCACAGCCCAGCTCCAGTTCCTGCTCTCCCCTTCCAGCCCCATCTCTGAGCAAGACCTTAAAAACCAGGTCACACTCACAGCATAAATATCTACCCAAAATAATGGTTTTGCCTATGTCTATTTTTATGTCTATAAAAACCCACCCAACATCCCCAACCACGTTCACAGACATTGAGCAGACACATCATGAGGATGAAATCTTGCGATCTCTGAGTGTTTGAACTGTCCCCTCCTCCCCCACAGCTCAGGCAATGCTTTTCACAAAAACAGAGCCCAGACAGAGCCGTTGGATGTGCCCTGACCAGGAGAAGGTTGTACCTGCCCCACACCTGGCACGGCATTGGCAAGGGCAGCTCTCCAAACCTCCTCCTCTTCCCGTGTGAGTCAGGGGCAGGGTGGTCCAAGGGTTCAAACCATCCCAAAGCACAGAGGAAGGCAATTCCCACCCAGGAGCACGGCCCAGGGCTTGGCATTGCTTGCCAAGTTCATCTCAGAGGGCTGGGGAGGGAGGCACTGGCCGGCACCAGGCCGGGAGTGAAGGAGAGGAGCAGATCCAGCAGCCCACTGGCACTCCCACTGCATGTTAATGCCTCTCAGCATCCCAAATGACGCAGCAAAACATCCCTCATCACACACAGCCTTGATCAGAGGGGCCTTGGGCAGTGCTGCTGGAGCCACTCTGTCAGACAGGGGCACTTTCCCCCCAGAGGAGCAGCACGACCCCCTTGTGAAGGTCTCTGTGGCCCCTGGGGTGCCCCACCCCGGCCCTGAGCCCGGGGCTGCACATGCAGGTGCTGGCAAAAGGCTGTGCTGCCAACCACAGCCCTCAGGAGCTGGGCACCCAGCTCAGCACGGGCCCCATGCCACCCAGCAGCCTCTGAGCTGCAGAGAATGCAGGTCACAGCAACCTCTGCTGGGGTGGCACCATGGCCCTGTCCCACGGGCACACAGGGGCATCACAGAGCTTCCAGACCATCCCAACACACTCATCACTCTCACTGGAATCTCTCCTGAAGGAGCAGCCCTGCATGGAAAAGCTGTGCAAGCTCTGGAGGGCTGGGGCCACCCCAGTGCCTGGGCAGGAGGGCCCTGTGCCCTGGGCTGGGGCAGGGCACCACCTTCCAGTGGGCACACCTTTCACTGGGCACCACCTTCCAGGGGCCCATAACAGGACCAGGCTTTGTTCCAGCTCAAGTGGGTTCAGAATGACTGCCCTGCCTTCAGCACGAGGGCTCTGTAGGACCTTGTGAATCATCAGGAACGAGGAAAGCTTCAGGAATCCTTGTTTTCCTTTAGATTTCTCTCTGCCTGGATACCCACTCCAGCACTCTAATGACCTGACTAGATTGGATTCCATGCTCTCCAAACAGCCTTAATTACATGCCTCGTATCTCCCAATATTATGATAAAATTCATCATAGTCCAACGTCGGGGACAGTCAGCATTGTCACTCATTGAGATTAATTTGAATATCACTATAAATAGAAATAACAACATCTGATCTTATGAAACAGAGTATTGTGTTGGATGGTTTTAATGCCTCCAAGCAAAACTCATTTAATGGAATAAAATACAGAATATAGCACATGTAGTTTTGCAGTATTAGTGTTATGAGATTCAAAACCAGATCAATATTTCTTTCATAAAAATTAATGCCTTGAAAGGATCCCTCCATTTGTCATTCCAGAGAGGTCACCTTATTTTGTTTCAGAGAGTAAATTGGGAATTGCACGAGTGAACTTGCTGAATATCTGCCCTGCCTGTACAGCTGCCTGTCCTGCAGCCCCTGCCCTGCCCCAGTTCCCAGGGAATCCTCTGCCCCCATCCCTCCCTGTCCCTCTCCATGGACAAACATCCCTCTCCTGGCAGTCACTCTCCCTCCAAGTGACTCTTTGCAGTCCCTTCTACCTCAAGAGAGACACTCGAAAACAGATTAAGCACCAAGATTATTGCTAATATTGAATTTTGCCTTGTCAAGAAAATGAATTTTACCTCCCAACACCACGTTCCAGAGAAATATATTCACAGCACCTCCAGCCTCCCATTAGTACGTGCACATGTGAAATTCTTGAAGGGAGGATTTTCCTTTCCTTTTGATTTACACAGGGAAAATCAGACTCCACATCCATTCGCTGCAGCCTAATATTTCAGCCCCAGCACATCACAACTGGGTGGCTCAGCATGTTGACATGTATTAGGTGCCTCAGTAACAAGGACAAATATTTAGAGGCTGATGGAATGAAAGCTTGCTGAGGAACACAAAGCCCTTTATTTTTGAGAAGAGACAAAGAATTAAAGTTACTGTTTTCTATTTTCAGCTTTTTGGTTTTCCATTCTCTTTACAAGTAACTGAAAAATGTCGAGTTCTCCTGAAATGTCTTTTATAAAATGAATCATTACTCCATCTCCTAAATCCACCAATGTCTTATTTAAAGTTAGGAGAGGCAAATGCAATAATCTGGTAATGAGTTCAAAATAAATTAGTATCTAGAGAAGGAGATTGCTGAAGTGTGTCAGCTGCCTCCCAAACACCAGTGGCAGCCCAGGAACCCTGCATGGCTTTACAGTGGCCATTTCCCACCATCTCTGGGGTCAGGGGCAGCAGGAGGGGCTTGGAGTGGAACCATCCCAGAGAAAGGGCCTCTATCCCATATTCCTGCAGGGAACAAACACAAAGGAGAGGGGGAGGAACTACCAGTTTGCAAACAGTTCCCCGGGAATTGAAGGAGTTTCTAGAAACTGATGAGTTGAACAACATGAAATGAAATAACAAACAAACACTCCCAAAGGATCCCCTGCAGCCATGGGATGGCAGGTTCTGCCCAGCCCTTCTCACACAGCCCCTCTGCCCCGTGCCAAGGGCACTGCCAGCGGGAGCAGCTCCGGTGCTGCCATCATTGCCTGCACACACAGCTGAGGAGAGCCCCATTCCAACCTATTCCATCCCAACCCATCCCATTCCATCCCATTCCATTCCATCCCATCCCATTCCCACCAAACCCAGAGCCACAGCTCAGCCAAAACATCCTCCCTCAGAGAGCCTGGAAAAGGGTGTGCATTTTCCAAGGAAAGAGCAGCATCCAACTCAGAGCTGCCCTTCGGAGCTCTATCCCTTTCCAAATAATCCCACTTTTGTGATTACTGTGTCTAGAGCAGAAGGCAGGACTGCAACTGTCATCGTCCTCCTTCAGCAGGAAGGAAAAGCAGCCAAGGGCCCCCAGGGGGACCAGGGATGTTCCAGTTTACACTCCCAACCTCCCTGCACTCCTTTATCCCACTTTTCTAACTAAAAAATTCCCTGGATTTTTTTAACAGCCCACTCTGGACCACAAGAGCCACGTCTGATAAAATCACAAAGGTATTTAGACAAGAACAAGCAATTGTTGATTGACTCTTTCAAATTCCATCCACCAAGGACACAAACCCACAGCAGCCATTTGTTAATTATTAAAGCTCCTTATGAGAAGCCTGTAGTTCTAAGGGAGCACAGAAATTAGCTTTCTAGCATTAAAATAAAAAAAAAAATCAGGGTGCTCATATTCCCCATGTTGAATACTTTAAATCCCAGAAAATATGAAGCACTTGGCAATGTTTTTCCAGCATAGTTATTGAATTTTCATGGAGTTCAATTTGTGAGAAAAGCTACAACCCTGCAAAGGAACAGTATTTTTCCAAAAGCAAAACCAGCAGCCTAAAAACATACAGCTTTGAAGTCCCTGATGCATTTGGAAACAGCTTCCCAAATGGTTTCTGTGTTATTTTTAGGAGAGATATTTAATTTACAATCACCCTGCTATTTATTGGTGTGCTCCAACAGAACCATGTTTTGCAAAAGTCCCTGTATTTGACATCCTTGAATCCCCTGGTGCACAGACATCTCCACGCTCCAGCACACACCAGCTCATCCCTCCTGGAGATTAATCCCTGGAGCGGCAGCACAGCCAGGCCCCGAGCTGGGCACACACCGAGCTCCCAGCCCTGCCCCCAAACTCCTGGCTGAGCAGCCCCTTCCCTGGGCACAGCCCCCAGGAGAAGAGGAGGGATGCACCCAGAGAGGGCTGTGCCCCTGGAACTCCTGGCAGGGCCCTTCAGTCCTGCTGCTGAGGGGGATGAAGTTAAACAACAGAGATGGAAAAATAAAGCACCCAGCCAGGGCCCCCTCCCAGCTCGAGCCCTTCCAGGGGAGCCGTGGCCAAGCTGGAGAGGGCTCATCAGCACTGGCTTCCAGAGGGAGTCACACATCCAGCCCTGCTCAGGTGTGGGGTCTGATCTGCTCCTGAAGATGCTCTGGAACATTTTAAATGCGGTAACTCACAGAAGGTCCCCCACAAAGTCTTTGGTAGTTGCAGATACTGAACCTGGGTGTAAAACCTCCCTCCCTCCAACCCTGGCAGTTCCATCTCTCATCACTTGTCATTCTGGAAGAGGGATCCTCACACACACGGCCTTAGGAGGCATCCTGTGCCCACTGGCAATTCCTGTGCCCACCACCATGTCCACACCTCCTGTGTGACTCAGAGGAGCAGTGGCCACTAAAGATGCTCCGAGTCTCAGCTTGGCTCCCCCAGCACAAACACATCAGGCAGGAGGGAGGGAGAGATGGGGTTACTCCTTCCCTTGGCTCCAGCCCCAGCTGGCACTCCATGCCATCCCCACGCTCCAGGAGCCATCCCCCACCACAACTCTGCCCATCACCTTTTATCCAAGGTGTAATTCAGGGATAAGCAGGAAGAGAGGTGCAGAGGCAGGGAGAGGGACTCTGACCGCGCAGGAGCAAGCCCAAGTCCCATGGAGATCCTTCAGATTATTTTTTTACCAAAGGAAAGTGCCTACAAAGCTTCCACCAGTAATTACAGATGAATTCCAGCCCGAGGACCCCAGAACTGCCTTCCCAGGCAGATCCACCTGTTGGCATCAGCTGGAGATGCTCCCAACTCTCCATGCCGGATTGGGAACAGGCAGGGGAGCTGCAGGGAGAGATACCAAACTTCACATGCAGAGAGAAAGACGAGCAGGCTGAATCTTCCCCCTCCTGAGCAGAAAGCACCAGAAGCATCAGTAGCTGGCTGAGGAGCCCCTGCTGTGCCCTGTTTGGGTTATACATTCACACGGATTTGCTGCCTCCATTAAGATACAGCACAAACACTGCTCCTCCAAGATGCTGACAGAGAAATAGAAACACCAGGAAGATTTCTTTGCAGGGGCCTCCACAGATGGAAGGAGTTTTTATCTATCAGATGGGAGGCAAAAGCCAGTTCAGGCATGAACAGAAGTGTTCAAGAGCCACTCCCCCATCCCTTACCCCCCTGCCACGGTCAGTAAAACCCACAGTGACCCCTGAGAAACAAACTGGACCCACAGTGACTCCTGAAAAGCAACTTCACTGCAACACTCTTGAATTTCTGACACCATTTCAGAGCTTCAGAAGATTTTTCTCATTGGCTACTTGGTTTTTTCTTTCCAGTAACTTACTGCTTCTTACCCATCACCACACAATGGCATTTAGTTGCTTATCAGGTCCAGTTCTCCTCCTAAAATAGTTCTTTTATTTCTCTCTGGCTGGAACACATTCTGAACTGTGTTTTGAAGGAGGTGAGGACAGTAAGGAACAGTTTTACCACATGAAAGATCTGCTTAAAGGTGGCCAAACCAAGCTGCAAAATATATATTCAGTAAAATCTCTTAGTATGGGCCAGTTCCTGCCTTCTGGATGATTTGGTCAAAAAGCAATTTGGAACAGATGCTAAGTCAAAATACATTAAAATATTTACTTTATATAAATATCTCTACACGCAGAAATCGTCCAAATATCTTATTTTCTGCAAACTCCATTGTGTAATGAATCATCACTGATTTTGCAGGTGTTGTGGCATTATCCAAAGGGCTCCCTGTGCCCAGGGTTTCCTTCTGAACTGGCCCTCCGTGGGGAGCGCCCAGGCTTTGCTCTGGGATGAGAACCGGTGTGGAACAGCTGGGCAACGCCACCCTTCTGGCTGGCAGGAGCCGGTCCGTGGGCACAACTTCAGCCCCGCTCGCATCGCTCCCGGCTCGGCGGCTCCGGCGCTGGCAGAAGGCGAGATCCTGTGCTTTGCAGCCCGGGCAGGGTGTTTGGCACGCACGGAGGCAGCGCGGGAGGCAGCGCGGCTGGGAGCGGTGCCAGGCTCCGCACACGCACGAGCGGGGCTGTGCCCGCCGAGGCAGCGCCGGGGAGCGGAGCCTGGCACGTTGGAGCCGCACAAATGGTCGGGCTCAGCGCAGCGCTGGATCTGCCGGGAGGCGCCGGGAGCGAGGGAAAAACCAGATCCTCAGCGTTCCTTCAGGAAAACGGGCCGGCCAGAGCCCGGCTGGGCAGAGCAGAGCGAGGGGCAGCGATGGGAAGGGAAGGGAAGGCGCATCGCCCCGCTCGCCTCGGCCGGAGCTGGCACGGACAGCCAGAAGGGAATAAGAAGCATCGGCGGCTGCAGACAGCAGAGTGTGGATCTGCCGTGAAAACCTCAAGTTTCCAGCTGGGAAAAGCGGGGGATCTCTCCGCCCGCTGCACAAAAATAAAAATAAACCTCACCACCACCTTCCGCATGCGAAGGCGTAGGACAGGGAGCGAGGAACTCCGCCGCTCACGATGCATCTGGTGGCGCTTCTGTCACTGTCACTGCACCCGCGATCGCTGCCGAGGGGCACCCGGTGCTCGCTGCGGGGGCGCGGCGGCTGCATCGGGGGCTCTGGGAGGACCCCCATCCCGGGGGGATACCCCCATCCCCTGGGAGACCGAAACCGGCTCGGCTCCGGACAGATGCCCGCTGCCGGCCTTGGGGCGCCGGAGAAGGGCAGGAGGATGGAGCGGGGGTGACAAGTCCCCGTGCCCCGACACCAACCGGGGGCGAGAGGGGCACGATGGCAACGCGCCCCGGGGGGAGGGAAACGCGGGGAGGGAACGGGCAGGCGCTGCAGCGCATCTCNCTGCCGGCCTTGGGGCGCCGGAGAAGGGCAGGAGGATGGAGCGGGGGTGACAAGTCCCCGTGCCCCGACACCAACCGGGGGCGAGAGGGGCACGATGGCAACGCGCCCCGGGGGGAGGGAAACGCGGGGAGGGAACGGGCAGGCGCTGCAGCGCATCTCCCCCGCACACACACACACACACACACACACACACACACACACACACGGTTCTCTAATCNGGGCCCCGCGCGGCCCCCCGACCCGAGAAGGGGCTGGTCCCGGAGCTGCCCCGCACAGCCCCATCTTATCCGAGAGCCGCCGGGGAAAGCCCCTCCGAGCGTTCCAGACCTTCCGAGAGCCCCGGGCCGGGGGCGGCCGCGGCCCCCCAGCCCCTGCCCCGCACTGCCGGGGATTCCACGCGCGCCGTCCGGCCGTGCCCCGCCGGGACGCCCTGTGCCCGCATCCCCGCCGAGCCACCGCTCTCCTAAACGCAAACCCAGNGAACTGTGTTTTGAAGGAGGTGAGGACAGTAAGGAACAGTTTTACCACATGAAAGATCTGCTTAAAGGTGGCCAAACCAAGCTGCAAAATATATATTCAGTAAAATCTCTTAGTATGGGCCAGTTCCTGCCTTCTGGATGATTTGGTCAAAAAGCAATTTGGAACAGATGCTAAGTCAAAATACATTAAAATATTTACTTTATATAAATATCTCTACACGCAGAAATCGTCCAAATATCTTATTTTCTGCAAACTCCATTGTGTAATGAATCATCACTGATTTTGCAGGTGTTGTGGCATTATCCAAAGGGCTCCCTGTGCCCAGGGTTTCCTTCTGAACTGGCCCTCCGTGGGGAGCGCCCAGGCTTTGCTCTGGGATGAGAACCGGTGTGGAACAGCTGGGCAATGCCACCCTTCTGGCTGGCAGGAGCCGGTCCGTGGGCACAACTTCAGCCCCGCTCGCATCGCTCCCGGCTCGGCGGCTCCGGCGCTGGCAGAAGGCGAGATCCTGTGCTTTGCAGCCCGGGCAGGGTGTTTGGCACGCACGGAGGCAGCGCGGGAGGCAGCGCGGCTGGGAGCGGTGCCAGGCTCCGCACACGCACGAGCGGGGCTGTGCCCGCCGAGGCAGCGCCGGGGAGCGGAGCCTGGCACGTTGGAGCCGCACAAATGGTCGGGCTCAGCGCAGCGCTGGATCTGCCGGGAGGCGCCGGGAGCGAGGGAAAAACCAGATCCTCAGCGTTCCTTCAGGAAAACGGGCCGGCCAGAGCCCGGCTGGGCAGAGCAGAGCGAGGGGCAGCGATGGGAAGGGAAGGGAAGGCGCATCGCCCCGCTCGCCTCGGCCGGAGCTGGCACGGACAGCCAGAAGGGAATAAGAAGCATCGGCGGCTGCAGACAGCAGAGTGTGGATCTGCCGTGAAAACCTCAAGTTTCCAGCTGGGAAAAGCGGGGGATCTCTCCGCCCGCTGCACAAAAATAAAAATAAACCTCACCACCACCTTCCGCATGCGAAGGCGTAGGACAGGGAGCGAGGAACTCCGCCGCTCACGATGCATCTGGTGGCGCTTCTGTCACTGTCACTGCACCCGCGATCGCTGCCGAGGGGCACCCGGTGCTCGCTGCGGGGGCGCGGCGGCTGCATCGGGGGCTCTGGGAGGACCCCCATCCCGGGGGGATACCCCCATCCCCTGGGAGACCGAAACCGGCTCGGCTCCGGACAGATGCCCGCTGCCGGCCTTGGGGCGCCGGAGAAGGGCAGGAGGATGGAGCGGGGGTGACAAGTCCCCGTGCCCCGACACCAACCGGGGGCGAGAGGGGCACGATGGCAACGCGCCCCGGGGGGAGGGAAACGCGGGGAGGGAACGGGCAGGCGCTGCAGCGCATCTCCCCCGCACACACACACACACACACACACACACACACACACACACACGGCTCTAATCCCNACACGGTTCTCTAATCCTCCGGCTCTGCTCATCCCCCGGCTCCTCCCGGAGCCGCCGGAGCCTCGGCGGGCGCGCAGCGGCGCTCCCCGGGCTGCGGCCGCCCCCAGCCCCGGCTTCCTCCCCGGGCCCCTGGCGGGCCCCCGACCCGAGAAGGGGCTGGTGCCGGAGCTGCCCCGCACAGCCCCATCTTATCCGAGAGCCGCCGGGGAAAGCCCCTCCGAGCGTTCCAGACCTTCCGTGAGCCCCGGGCCGGGGGCGGCCGCGGCCCCCCAGCCTCTGCCCCGCACTGCCGGGGATTCCACGCGCGCCGTCCGGCCGTGCCCCGCCGGGACGCCCTGTGCCCGCATCCCCGCCGAGCCACCGCTCTCCTAAACGCAAACCCAGCGCAGTCATCGCTTTTGCCTTTCCTAGTTGTTTTTTCTCCTTTCCCTCAGGGATCGCTTCGTGCAAATGGGGCGATAAATCCAGAAAGCGCCACGCACCGTGGAGAAGGGAGCCGGGGGAGGATGCTGGCACGGGGAGGGCGGCGGGGAGGGAAGCCAGCTGCTCCGGCGGGAGGCGGATGGAGCACCTGGAGAGGCACGAGGGGAGCTGGGAGGGGCAGCAGAGCCCCAGGCACGGTCCGGGGCTCCGGCAGCCCTACCTGGAAGAGCCGGAGGATGTTGGCCACCATAATGGACACGGAACTTCCCGACGCCCCGATCACTCCAACTACTTTCTCCGGCTTGACGAAGACGGGCGGCTCGCCGTTGGTGCACCGCACGTCGGAGGTGTCCTTCTGGATGAGCGCCTGCACGAAGGTGAGCGACTGCTCCAGCGCGTAGGTGTCCCGGGAGCAGGTGTCCAGGATGCGGGCGCCCAGCGTCACGTTGGGCAGCAGCTCCGGGTCGCTGTTGATCTGGTCCAGGGCGTAAAGCATCGCCTCCAGCCTGTGGATGCCGTTCTCCTTCTTGATGTCCCCGCAAGGCGAGTCCTGGTTTCCCCTGGCGTGCACGGGGAAGAGCCCGCCCAGGGTGATGTCCCCCTCCAGCCGGATGGAGTGGGGCGCGTACATCTCCTGCCCGCGGGCCGGCTCGGCGAGCAGCAGCTCCAGGAGGCAGCAGGGCAGCTCGAGCAGCGCCAGCAGCCGCAGCAGCCGGCCCGGCCCGAGCATGGTGATGCCGCCGCCGCCCCCGGCGCTGCCCCGCGCCCCCGAGGGGCCGGGCCGGGCGGGATGGCCGGGGAGGGCTGCGGGTTCCGCCGCTCCCGCCCGCCCTGCC
>VWZD01007169.1:920477-930809 GCA_013396695.1 Sakesphorus luctuosus | reverse complement strand
TGGGGATGAGATGAAGACCGGGAGGGGATGGGATGGGGACAGGGATAGGGGTGGAGCCGAGCGGTCCCAGCCCCTCGGGCCGCCCTGCCGGGCGCGGGGGGTTTACAGGTGTTGCGGGGCCCGGCCGGACCCGCCGGCGCTGGAGGAGGGGGAGCCGGGGCGGCCCCGCTCCCGCGGCCCGGAGCTGGAGCTGCGAGCGGCTTGGGAGCACCCGCGAAAGGCGGCTCCGTGGGGGACACTCGCTCAGCCCCTCTAGAGCATCCTTCTCCTCCTTCTCCTCGTTCTCGCAGCCGGGAGCGGAGCGCCTCCCGCTCGCGGGGCCGGGCCGGGTCGGAGGGGCAGCGGGGGCCGCACCGGCAGCGCCCCGGGCTGCGGGAACATTCAGCCAGCACAGCGCTGGGGCTCGTTTCCAAAGCAGCAATCCCGATTTTGACATGGAAACGCGATCCTCCTCCCGCTGAGGTGGGTACCAGCGGAGCCGGGGAGGAGGAGTTTGGATGTAATCCCATACTCCCAAACCCGAAGCAATGCATGCTTCTGGTTTAAGATCTCCAGACCCGTTTGTGCTTTGCACACCCAGACCTGGAGGATGCTGCAACATCCTGGGTTTGTTGCCTTCACCCCCAAACTGTAACACCCAAAGAAACAGCACCACTTGCCGTTCTCTGCTGACCAGCAAATCCATGCCCTGTCACATTCCCAGTTCAAGAGCAATGCAGAATACATCTCTCAGATGCTCAGATGTTCCCACCAGACCAAGCACCTTTTTTGGAGACAACCTTTAATTCCTCCTTCATAAACATCAGATCTTGTGCTGCTGCTGTTTGTCATTTGGCCTCTCACACACACTGGACAAGCGGCACTTGATGTGTTCAACCTGCCCCATCCTGGAATGGTTTGGATCCACAGAGTGGTTTGGGTTGGAAGCCATTCCCCTTGTCCTGTCCCTCCATCCCTTGTCCCAAATCCCTCTCCAGCTCTCCTTTAGGCTCTGGAAGGGGCTCTCAGGTGTCCCTGTAGCCTTCCCTCCTCCAGGTGAGCCCCCCAGCTGTCCCAGCCTGGCTCCAGAGCAGAGGGATCCAGCCCTGGAGCATCTCAATGGCCTCCTTTGGACTCATTCCAGCAGTTCCACGACCCTCTGCTGTTGGATGCCAGGGCTGGAGGCAGCTCTGCAGGTGGGGGTTCATCTGAATGGGGCAGAATCCTCCCCTCTCCTGGTGCCCAGGCTGTGGGATCAGCCCAGGGCACGGGGGGTTGAGCCAGGGCACACCGAGCTTCTCATCAACCCCGAGCAGGCCACCTACTCCTCTGAAGTGTTACTCAGAGACAGCTTCAGTGATTGCTTCATTTCCAACACATTATATTTCAGTGAAGTCAGGGTAACACAACTGTTACTGCTGTAACAGTAAAAACCATCAGTAAAAACTGATGGTTTTAATCTGTTTTGGCCCAGCCAAATTTTATCTCCCAGCACTGAAGTGCTGCAGCGTGACCAGTCTGGCAGACAGAGGCGACTGGCTTTGCTGATCAGGTCTTGACAGAGATGGAGCTGGCCAGGGGCTAGTGCCACATCTTCCAGGAATGATTAAACCATTTTAACACTTCAAAATATCTGTATTTTTTCAATTGTGTCCTTACCATATTTTCCAGCTTTTTCTTCTTTCTTTTTAAGTTGGTTCTGTGTCCACTTGTTTTTGGCAGAAGTTCCTACAAGCAAGGACTCCAAATTGGTGGTATTGAAATACCCCCAGAAGCAGAGCAGCAAGTGAATGTTCCCTGGTGAAGGGAGATGTTGGGAGAGCAGCAGCAGAACTGGACAGACGTGGTGGGTCAGAAGCTTTGCAGTAGGGCCAGGAGATAACAAGCACAAACAACAAAAAAAGCAGCTGGAGTTCTCCACTAGAAATTATAATTTCTGGGCTGGGGACCAGAATTTAGTTTTTCCATGGACTGAAAACATCATAAATGATTATTTCATTGTAATTTGTGTAGCATAACCCAGCTTGTGCCACTACCCAGGCCTTGTTCTCGACTTCATCCTGTTCCCTCACACCTTGGTGTACCTGAAGAATCAGCCTCCATACCCCAAGCAGATTCCCTGAGGAACAGAGGGACTGACACAGCTGATTGAGGCAGACCCAGGGGCCATCCTAGCCCAGGGTCTTGTTTTGGAATAGCAGATACATCAGAAGAAAAGGCCAGAGCTTTGCTGTCTGCAGGTGCCTTTAATCTGTTCCTACCATAAATCTCTTCCTGGTCTTTTATATATAGAAATTGGTTTAAGCCCTGAAGCATGAAAAATTATTCTAATTACATTAGAAAAATTGATACAGTTAATCGTTACTGTGGATATTCTGCATATCCATGAAAGTGCCCGGTCCCTCTTCCACTCCTGTGAAGTCCTTGACTCCTGTGGTAACCAGAACCATTGGGCATCACCTGAAAAACCCTGTTGATCAGTTTTCAATCTCCTGCCTTTTGACTCTCCAAACAGGCAGTGATCTCCCTGCCAGGGTTCCTGAGCTCCAGCCACTGTGTGCAGCCAGCCCCCTACACCCACTCTGGCCCTCTCAGACAGGAATTGATGGAATAGCAGTCTGAGCATCCGGCCCTGCCACGTTCTCCTTGGAAGAAGCATTTGGGCTCAATGATCTTAAAGGCCTTTTCCAACCCAAATGACTCTGTGCTTGTCTGATTTGGGTCTGGATTGCTGAGTACCTGGGCTGAGACAGCACTGACTAAACATGACAGTGAGTGTATCACACCTGAGCTGTGAGACAGCGTGATCCCACTGGAGGGAAAATCATCCTCCCTCCCATGGCCCACCAGAACAACTAAAGGGATTCAACAAGCAATTCCTAAGAAAGTTGAGTCATGTCCACTCCACACTGAGCTCCCCCACTATCAGAGACATCAGTGAGTGTTTCCTCTTATGACACACTAAATCAAGGGAGAGCTGGAGCCGAAATCTGGAGTGAGTGATGCTATTGCAGTAAACCAGTGGTTTGTGTCTTTAATGGGAATATTGACAGGAGCATATGGGAATGGTGGGAAAGTCATTTCAATGTGATGTTTTGTGCTTCACTTCCCAGTGAGTCATTTGTGCACCAAACTCAACTCCCAGCACAAGTCACTCTGAGCTCCCAGAGATGGTGAACACGTTCTTTACATGCCCTGTCCAACCCTGGGAGCTGTGTCCTCACTCCAGCACAGGCTGGAGACCTCCTGGGACAAGAATGAAGCTCTCGTGCTTTTCTCACCAAACAATGACACACCAGGGAGGTTGGCATTGAGTTTTGATGTTACCAATCCAGGTAGGACCAGACACCCAGAAGCCAAAGTCCCACCTGTGTCTCCATCACCCGTGGCTATGGTCCCACTGCCTGACACTTTGCAGGGCTGGGGACATGCTCCACCTCTCCCACTGGAGGTTTGCTTCACATAAAAATCCAAAAAACCACAAATCAAAACAAAAATTCACCAGAAAAAATAAACCAACAACAAAAAACAAAAAACAAACCAAGCCTGATCATTTTGAAAGAGAATTTGATTTCAAGTAAACAGTGACTAAACACATCCAAGAGTATATTCAAAAACATTTCTTAACTTGCCTGTCCAATAAATGGTGGATTCAGCCAAACTGCTCCTGGATAAGCAAAGGCTCTGCCAGGAAGGAATGGGCCTCATCACTGGCATCCCTCAGGGAATGGCACAATCTCCATCCTGGGAGGATCTCCTGCACCTGCAGAGCTCCTGAATAACTAAGCATTGCTTTTATCTGGGCAACAGGCAGAGTGAACACACAGTCCTGTTACAACTGACCAGTGGAAGCAAAGCAAAGAGCCAGGGAGTAGCAGGAAGGAGGAATAAACCACCTTTCAAACATTGGGAACGTGGCACGAGGCGTTGGCGCCGCCGGGGGTCAGTTTGGACAACTGGAATGGCCTCGGTACAAACAATTAACTTGGTGGGGAAGTCAGGGCTGGGACAGCAGCCAGAGCTCCTGCATGTCTGGTGTTCAGAAAATAATGGATTCTTGGAGCACAGGCCAGTGAAAACCCTTATTGTTACTGTTTATATAGAGAAGGTGACAGTGTGGCTTTGGTTTCCAGGGAGGACAGGGAACAGCAAATCTCCTTCAAGGAGATAGTTGCTTAGAGATCTTTATGGATAGATATTTATTTTATTATTTAAAATAATAATATGTTTATTTATTATATGTATCTTTAGTTACAAATATTTATTTATATAAGCTTAAAATTATTTTTATATTTGTATCTTACTGAGTTATTAAATATTAAAATATATTATTGATTATGACTAGATTTTAATGTCTACAACATATGAAGTTGTTAAATCTATAAGACATGCTATGGATTATTTCCAAGTCTATAGAGAAAAAAGTGCAATGAACCCTCTGTGCTAAATGAAGTGTCTGGGCCTGATTCTCTGTGCCACACAGGGGTGTGCCCCCTGGCAGGGCAGCTCTGATACCCTTGGCCTGATTCTCTGTGCCACACAGGGCTGTGACCCCTGGCAGGGCAGCTCTGGTAGCCCAGCCTTGGCCTGATTCTCTGTGCCACACAGGGCTGTGACCCCTGGCAGGGCAGCTCTGATACCCAGCCTTGGCCTGATTCTCTGTGCCACACAGGGCTGTGCCCCCTGGCAGGGCAGCTCTGGTAGCCCAGCCTTGGCCTGATTCTCTGTGCCACACAGGGGTGTGCCCCCTGGCAGAGCATCTCTGATACCCAGCCTTGGCCTGATGCCCCAGCACTGAAAGGGCAGCTCTAACAGAGGGTGCCAGTGCCCAGCAGCAGCCCCAGCTTGTGTTTGTGTGGAGCACACTCTGATGTGTCCCATCCTGCAGATCAGGAGCTCACAGACTGGGAAAGGGAAGTTTTGATCACACCATTACAAGAAGTAACTGCCCTCTGAGTGCAGAGAGGGGGAGGTTTGAGTTTGTGGTTCCTCGTAGCATGTGGTTAGAAACAGGACTCCCAGTGCAGGGGCTGGTCCCACCACTCCCAGCAGCAGGGAGAGGGGAGATGGTGGGGAGGAAGGCCCTTGCTCCTCCCAGGAGTGAGGGGTTTGGGCAGTGTGTAGCGATTCCCCCTTTCTAAGCAGGATCTCAGGTCTCTTCAGTCCCCTCTGCCTTGGGGAGTGGAGGAGACTTGAGGTGTTTTCCCCACCCAACTCACACAACCCCCTGAAGGCCCATCAATACCTGTCCCTGGGCTTTGAAAGCCATCCAAGCGTTTGAGAGGAATGGATCAATCAATTCCTCAGGAGACACTTTCAAACCATTCCGTGGAGATCACAAATATTTCAGGCAGGCAGCTCTATTAGCTGGGCACTTCAGCCAAATCATTCCAATCGCTGCAATTCACAGACAACAATAACTTTTTCTCTTCAAACACTCATTATTCTCTCGGTTTCTTATTTACTAAGTGTATTTTGATTCATTTAATGCTTGGAACATCTCCTCCAATGCTGAACTGAAAATGAAGGAATTGTACACTCATGATAATTAAATAAGACAAAATAATAACAGTTTTGTAATGTCAGACAATAAACTGAGCCAGCCAGTACAGGCAGGTCCCCTCCTCCCTGGCTGCCTCTGGTGCCTGCACTTGGATTTTAGGGGACAAAGTGGCATTAAAGCTGATGGAATCACTCAGGATGCCCTTGGGAGCCTTTTCTTTCCCAGCCACCAGTGCCCCTTTTCTGTCCTTTACAGCTTCACCAAATTTTAAGCAAAATACTTTAAAACCATTTAACTGAGGTTACTTACCACAGGAAAGAAAATCACACCGGTAATTCCATACATTTTGTTGTTTGTTTGCTGTCATAGAGACCTCCAGAAAACTCCATTTCCTGTTAAGAAGGAACTTCTCCACCAAGTCCCTTCCCCTCTGGAGCAGCCCAGACCACAGTGAGCCCCAAAGCACCAAACCACTGGTTGCTCTGAGCTGACTCTACACGAGGTGAGTCCCCCCCACACAAGGTGCCATGATATCAAACACCATCACAGCTGGCACTCCTCCCAATTAGTTCTGACAAATCCTGGTAATGAATCATTGAGAGTATGAGTTAGGCAGGGAAAAAAGCAAGCAGCAAGGCTCTTATACAATTCCTTCTTCAATGGCTGCAGAAATTGAGTCATGAGATTGTTTTGGAACATCTTATGGCAGAAGTCGGGAGTGTTCTTTGTAAATTAAGTTTTAACTTCTTTTTTATAAGGTCTCTTCCCGGCCGGACACATTTGGTAAAAGTTCAGGTCTTTTCCTCATCTCTTTTATTCCCTTGATGTCTTTCCTCATTCCCTTTGTAGAAATCCTGGTCTGTGCAAGGTTTTATCCCACTGCACAACAGCAAGCAAATTCAGGCAAAATACATTGATGACCTGCTCTCCCCAGCTAATGAGAACAGATTGTTTTCTCTTGATGTGGTTTCATTGGATATGGAGCCTCCAATACTGAAATATCTGTATCCCAGGTGACAGCCCAGCACTTTCAGAGTGCTCTTTCAAGACTTCCCGTGTTTTCCACAGGAAAAACCCCAACAATTTACAGTGACTGGAAACATCTCCATCACCTATTAGCTGCTCTGATATTTGGTTTATTTGAGATGCCTTGTTATTATAATGATTGAAATAAGACTTTCCAAACCTTCTTTTGGGGATTTGGGATACACGGGTGTTGTATTTTCTCTCTCAGGAAATCCTGGGCTAACAAGAACTTCCTAGACCAGTTGCTTGAACTAGACAAGCATAGAAAGGACTTCAAACTAACCTGGAGTTCCTGCAGGACAAAACTAAAAATGCCATTATTAACCCCCTCTCTGCTGGGAGCAGCAGGACTCGACTGGAGGCTTCCAGGAGCCCCCAAGCCATGGAGGAGTCTGAGGACTGGGACTGTGTCTGAAGCAGGTGAACCACTTTGAGCTGCAGCACCGACAGTGCAGCCACTTGGGAGACACTCTCAGAGCTGATCCACTTCCACTGAGGTCAGGAAAACTCATTAATTTCAAAGATTGCACCATTAATTTGAGAGTCATTGACAGAGCAGTGGGAGCTGGTCTGGAGAATTCCTGTGAGGATGGAGAACATCCTTGGAGTGTCATCACCCCAGTCCAGAGCTGGGCACAGGCAGAACCAGGTTAAATACCTTAAACAGGAGATTAAGTGGGCCACAAAAAGGCTCTGTGTGCGTATCAATGTTTTCATGCCCAAGAGAAAATGGATTTTACCACCAATTAGTTGAAATCAATGACTCTGCCCTTATCAGGACATTCCAATGGCTCAAGATTGGACGCGGCACAAATTGCGATGCCCGAGAGTTAAACACGTCCTGGGCTCCCCAAAGGCCCAGCCAGACCTCAGGCACCACCAGCACTCCCTCCAGGAGACAATTACTGTTACCCACAGACCTGCTGCAAGATGGACAAGCAGTTAGAAAAGGAGTTTTATTCAGTGCAGCCCAGACAGAGGTGGTGGTGGCCACACTGCCCAACTCGGTAGCAGTTCTGTTGGGTCCCTCAAGCTGACCAAGCCACTTTGTCTGACCCAAGTCACACAGTTCTGAAGGAATATTTCAAAGATTTTCACTGGGTTTTTTTCTCCAATTACATGGAAGCAAATACTATTTCTTGAAAATCTGAGGGCATTTTGTGGAAACAATGACGCCAGAATGTAGATGTTTTCTGTGCAAACTGTACCCCACCCCCTGGCCCCATCACAGCCCTCCAAGGGCTCTGCCCTGGCATCAAGCAGGACCAGAGGGAGGGGCTGGCTGCAGCCCCAGCACCCAGCTGGCCCTGGCTCTGGGGTTGCTTTGGGCTGGCTCTGCTCTGGACTGGATGCCAGTGGATCTGGATGCTGCCAGAGCAGTCTCCCACCTCAGTGAGCCAAAATAAATCCATTTTCCTCACTTCAAAATGCCACCCCAGTGCAAAGAAGAGCCTGGGAAGCTGGGATGGTTGGGAGGGTTGGGAGGACTGGGAGGGTTGCTCCCCAAGCTCCTGGTGCTGCTGCAATCTCTGTCCTGGCTCCATCACTGCCCTCCACTGAGGACACACAGGAGCCCACTGTGAGGCCCAGAAACACAGCAAAGAACCAACTCCTGCACCAATTTCTTATTTATAACCACAAGTAAATCCTGAGGTAACAGTGTAAAAGAGCTGATTTCACCCTGCCCCCTCTTTCCCAGCTTTCCACAGCTGAAAAGCAGCTGTGAAAATGCTGCTGGTGCCCAACACCTTCAGCAAGTATTATTTTATTGTGATATGCAGAGCTGAAAACCAGATCTGATACAGATATTGGATCAAACCTTGTACTCTGTGGCAATCTAATTTTATCCTGACATGTTGATTGCTTGCTCTTCATCTACAGCTGCTGTCCCAAAGGGTGCTGAGTGAGAGAAGCTCGAGGTTTTTCTCTCCTGGAAGAAGATGACATGAAATAAATTCAGAAGAACACATAGGAACAATGTGGGGTTTGTCATGCACAAGACAGCTCCTAGAAGGGAAAAAAAATGAGCTGAGATTTTGGAGGGATGGTGCAAAATATGATGGGATTTCTGACTAATAAATCACATGGAACATTCCAAACCAAAGGAATTGGGGCACGTAGGGGATTTTGGGAATCACTCCGTGTTGCCCTCCCTGATTACTTCAGGTGGGAAACAAGGAATTCCTTTCAAAAGCCAGGCCTTTGACACATGTTATCTATGGGCAAATGCTGCTTAGGAATTCACAGCTCAACCAAATCCAAATTCAGGTGCAACCTTTACTCGATGATTGTGAATTTTTAAGTCAGGAACTCCCCCCAGATGCAGGTGCAACACCTTGGGGAAGGGATGCTGAGCTTTGCTGCAGTGGATAATTAATTACCTGGGATTTAAAGAAGGGCTTGCAAAAATTAAGAGGATTTTCAGAGACTTTCAGGATATAACATTCCAAATATGAAGCTCAGCAGTGCCAGCAAGGGATGCAGCATCAGGTGAGGTCCCTCAGGAACGTTAGACCCAAAGCAAAGTCAGAGAGAAGCAGAAACCAGACCCACATCAGCCCAAAAGCTGCAATCAGGAGGTACCTGGGACGCTTCACCTGAGTGGAAAGAGCATCTCTTGCTCAAACATTTGGTGTATTAATAGAAAATTCAAGCATTTCCCCCATTTATGTCTACCAGAATCCCCCACTGGAGAGCTCCCATTCTGCAGTTTGAACCCTCATTGCAGTGACAAGGTCCCTGCCCCATCTCTCTGTACATTTAACCTGAGGGTCATGGATTCAGTTCAGCAAATATTGGTCCTTCTAATGAAAGATGAAATCCTGGTGTTGATATTTACAGAATCAAAACCCAGTGGTTGATTTTCTTGTATATATTTAAGAAAAAAGTCAAACACAAACTCCCCAGAACTTAAACAAAACCTCATTTGCACCATGTGACAGTCAGGATTTCTCACTTCTAATAAACCCAAACTCTGAGGTGGTGTTTAATTTTAGCGACTTTTTTCCTCTTGACCCAGATCCAAACAGGCTTTTACTGCTGGGAAATGCCGTGTTCATGTAGCAGTGCTAAAACCATCAGTTCTTTTTGTATTCAACATTGAGAGTTTATCTCCTTTCTCCTGAATTACCCACCTTGAGAGTGCTCTGCACTATCTGGAAGTTTAAAAGTTGTCTTATATTCCCTCTCTGCTTTGTCTTTCACCTCAGGGTCCAACTGGCTCAACCAAACTGAGTATTTTAGAACATACTGATGGAGCTCAGGGTCAGTATGAAGAGATAAGAAAAATCTGCTTTTCCTAAGGTTTTTGTTAGAGGCAAATCAAGGTGGAGTAACAGAAGGTGAAGTTAGAAGGGCTGCTGCTTGGTCTGTATGCAAATTTAGAGGGTTCATTAGTTGGAGGGGTGGCTGACGAGTGTGGCTGTGCTGGATGGACACTCTGAGGGGCTCCAGCTCCAGTTCTGCCACACCATCAACTAAAATCAGCATTCTGGACACAACCATTGCCTTCTCTGGTGCTTTGTTTCATTAGCAATTTTCCTTTTCATGCTTTTTGAGGGGGAAAAAAGAAAAACATCGAATTTTGGAGAAGAGAGGAACAAGTAAAAGACAGGCAGCCCATGAGAGCACTTAAGGAGGAAAAAACCCTCTTGTGTTTCTTCTTGTATTTTCTTCTTAACTTTTCCATTTACACTCGGGCACTTCAGGAGCAAATGGGTTACATAAGGCAGTCCCAGGTCAGCAGAGGCAGCTCCTGCCTGGAGTTCCAGAGGGCAAAGCTTGGGCTGGGCAGGGCAGGGAAGGGCAGAGAAGGGCAGGGCAGG
>VWZD01007169.1:903387-915022 GCA_013396695.1 Sakesphorus luctuosus | reverse complement strand
TGGGCTGGCACTGCCATTCCAAACCCAGCTCTCTGGGCTGGCAGTGCCATTCCAAACCCAGCTCTCTGGGCAGGCACTGCCATTCCAAACCCAGCTCTCTGGGCTGGCAGTGCCATTCCAAACCCAGCTCTCTGGGTAGGCACTGCCATTCCAATCCCAGCTCTCTGGGCTGGCAGTGCCATTCCAATCCCAGCTCTCTGGGCAGTGCCATTCCAAACCCAGCTCTCTGGGCAGTGCCATTCCAAACCCAGCTCTCTAGGCTGGCAGTGCCATTCCAAACCCAGCTCTCTGGGCTGGCAGTGCCATTCCAATCCCAGCTCTCTGGGCTGGGCTCTGGTGCAGGGGAAACCAATAAGAGGGTTTTTAGGATGAAACTTGGTCAGGAGAGGAACAAATGGGCTGCAGGAGCCAGAGCTGGTGTGCAAGGCTGAATTAACAGCTTAATGTAATTCAGTTCTTACTGGTTGCCTGGAAACCAACTTAGGGAAAAAAGTAAAAGCACAAACTGTAATGGGTGTAGAGGCCTTAATAGGGAATTATTGATGCCACCAGACTGTCTGACAGGCTGATGTATTTCTAACAAAATCACTCCAAATGCTGCTTTATTATTATTTGTTCTCCTGAACAACAAGGTCCAAGGCCAAAGGAGCTAAACCAGGCCCTGTTTGTGGGGGTTAATGCAGACAGGAGAGCCTGGCCCAGCCGTGGTGCCATCCAACCCACCAGGGACAGCAACACTCCCCTCTGGGCCCACTGCCCTCTTCTTTCTAACGTCATAGAACCAATTTTCTCTAACAGCAAACCCAGCAGAGCACTTGAGCATTCCTCACCAAGTCAGCTGCCTTGAACTGGCCCCTCAGATCTGCTCAAAGAGTTGAGTTTCTGAATTTCAGCTTGAACCAAAACTGCTCTGGGAAGCAAAGACTCAGCTGTTTGACAAACACTGTTGGGGGAAGGTTTTAGTGAATGCTCACAGTTGGGGTTGTTGGGGAGAAAACACCCCCTGAGCAGGTCAGTGCCATTCCACAGGCTGGAAAGTCCTTTCCTTGGCTTGAGGGATCTCCCCAGAGGCTGGAGGAGATGCCTGAGGGATCACAGGCAGGACAAGGGGACCAGCAGCAGTGATGAGCTAAAGCAAACACTTGTGAGGGGAAGGTGTCCATTCCTTCCAGTAAGGACCTGTTTCATTTGGGAATGCATGAAATGAACTGACTGGGTTAAAAATGCATATTTTAGTTGACTAAGGAAGCAATCTCTGGCACCCCAGAGCAGATCCTGCCCCAGGCCCAGCAGTGTGGGATGGGCCACCCAGAGCAGCTCCAGCACCCACACCCTGGTGCCCAGTTTTCCATCTTGAAATAGTTACTTGGGGAGTACAGTTTTTTATCCTAATTATTTTTGACAGGAATTAGGTCAGTATAATTATTTTAAAGTCCAGATGAACATCAATCTCTCCCCTGGCTGCTTTTGGATATTTAAATAATGTATTTACAACACTTAAACCAACAAACACCATAAACCATCATCTTCTGCCTGTCAGAGACCATCCATGGACACACAGACAAACCAACCTGGTGCTTCAGAGGCTGATCCTGGCAGGTGTTCAGGGGTGAGAATGATCCTGAGTTAGAAACAGCTTTGAGAACAGACTCTCCCTCTTCCTCTAAGGTGCATTGAGCAAGGGCTGTATAATGTGCACCATAATAGAGAACATATTGGAATCTATAACAGTGCAGAACTAATTTTGAGGCTGCCACTGATTTATCTGTTATGTCAAGATATTCAATAGATACCTCGAGAGCATTTTAAATAGTCTCTAAATAAAGCAAGTCATTATTTCTTACTAAAAAGGGGTTTAAAATGAGCTTGTTCCTAAAAAAAACAACAAACTGTAATTTGTTTTTACATTTCACAGGTCTCTTACCCATTTCCAAGTGATCTATGGTAATAAAGTATCAACAAGGAGATCAAATGTCACAACAAAAGTGTTTAATGACTTGTAGATGACACATTAAATCCTTACAACCTAAGTTAAGACAATCACAAACCCTTTTCATTGCTATTCCTTAGAAACTGTGGATACAAATAGAATTCAGCAGACCAGTTCACTTACTGGCACTATTATCTCATTATTCCCAAGTTCTGTTTTCTAAACCTCTTTTTAGGGCTTCTTGAACCCACAAACCCCAAAGGCAGAGCCATTTGAATCCTTGCTCATTAGGGGTATTCTATATTTTCCAGGAGGAATGGAAGTGAAGACACATTTCCTGCTAAACTGCAACCCTTTCTGTCCCAGACTGTGCTCTGAACCGCTCTGGATGTGGAGGAATGCCATGTTTGGGGAGCAGCTTTTGTCCCCGTGGCTGCTCTTCCCACCCAGAGCCAGAGCAGCCAATTAGCCAGCACGGACTCCAATTAGCCAGCACAGACTCCAATTAGCCAGCACGGACTCCAATTAGCCAGCACGGACTCCAATTAGCCAGCACACACTGCCCAAGGGGAGGGACCTCCCTGGCACCTCCTTAAGGACAGTCCTCAGCCTGCCCTGCCAACAACCAGCACATTTGCTCTCACGGGAGTTTCTATGAAAACAAACTCTGGATTATGATTAATAAGAAAACACTGGGTGAGAACATTCCCTCAGCTCCTCAGGCTTCCCCAGGCCTCACCCCACAGGGCTGAGGATGTCCTGATGGTCAACAGTTGGCTTTTGCAGCCTCACCAATTCCATGAGTCTGTGACAAACTGCTGAACTCCCAGGCCTGTGTCCCAGTGATGCTCTGCAAAAGTTGAAGCATTCAAGAAACCTGGTCCCTAACCCAGCCCTGTGTCTGAAATGATGAACATGCACCTTACTGGGAGTGCATTTCAGCAGGAAAAGCAAGTCTGGAGAACCTGGACACCCAAGAGAACCCTGGGCCAGCAGTCCCTGTGTTCTCCCTGCCCTGCCAGGCTCCCCACCCAGGGAGGTGAAGGCAGCCAGGCAGGGGATGTCAGGGCCTTCTTTCTGCTCCACAGCATTTCTTAAGGCAGGAGACGGTGATGGGAGAAGCAGAAATGATTTGACTTGACATTGTTATCTGCGGCCCAGCTGAAGGACTGGCAGTCACCAGGCTCTGGAGTGACCTCCACACTGACCAGGATGGGCTGGCAAGTCCTTGAGAAGGGCTGTGGGGAGCAGCCACGGAGGCTCAGCTGCTATTTTTGGCCCCTCCTTTGCCTGTCTCTCACCCCAGCACGGCTCCTGGAAGGGAGTGTGATTAGCCTGGAGCCATTATGCCAGCAAACTGCAGCTCAGGACAACTCTCATCAGAACCTTTTAATGGAAATTGCTGTCTCCTCCTTGCCATTTGTGGAATTAAAGTGATTTATTTTAGCTCAGGAGCTGTCTCTGAGTTTGTAAACTTTTCATGGTGGACATAATGAAAAGCATCCCTTTGACTTTTCTTCTGGAGAGAGGAAAACGTCCTCCTGAAGTTCAGAAATGTCAAAGGCATATTTTTTTTATAGTTGCTGGCACAAGTCATTCAGAGATTGCTACTCTGCATAACAATTTGTAGATTCCAAATACTGACAGAGCTGAAGCAGAACTCCTAAAATCTCATGGTTTTAATGGGAATGTTGGCAGGTCCTCTATTATGTCACAGCAAGCAGTGGTGGTAAAAAATCCAGAATCAAACTATCAACTCATGATAAATGGATGCTCACACCACTTATTAAGTTGGTACCATAAATTATTACACTGTAAAAATCAATGTTTACTTCAGTCTTTCTCTTCCCATATTGCCATAGCTATTTTCTAGAATTCATTTAAAAACTACAAGGAACAAAAGAAGAAAATCCAAACCACGTGAAACAGGACAATTAATTTTCTTCAGGCTGAATTGTCCTCTATTATCTAAACAAAACAACTACTGAGGGTGTTGCAATTAATAAAACCCACCAGACAAGAAGGATGAATTCGAGATGGATCCAACCACAGAGTTCAGATATTAAGAGAAAATTCCAAGAGTTGAAGTAAGGAAAGTACGAAATTTTTGGGGAATGAATCACTATTTGTCATCCAATTCACACTTTCTATTCCCCAAGGAGAACTCAAGGAGTGCAGTTGGTGCAGAGTGAGAGTCTTTAGTGGCAGGTTCAGGGTTCCACTGCTGCTTCTCTTGGATTTTGCTCCAGGAGGGAATTTCACTGCTGGGGCTGGACACCCCCTTCCCTTTGCCCACCCCCAGGGGATGCTGAGGAGCTGCCCCAAACTGCCTGGATGGCAACAAGGGAAGGAAATCCTTTCTTTACCTGCTCAGGCTGTCTCAGCCCACGGATGACCTGAGCCACATTTGTGTCTCAGCCCACCCTGGGGTTCCAGGGGCATTGCAGTTACTAAACTCCTCTGGGCAAAGCCACAGGCAGCACAGGCAAAGCAGCTTTGGGGAGAGTCTCTGCCTTGTTTGTGTGGCACAGGGCAGGGGGAGCTCAGCCCACACCTGGCACTGGGGATGGGGAATGTCTCTGCCCTGTTTGCATGGCACAGGGCAGGGGGAGCTCAGCCCACACCTGGCACTGGGGATGGGGAATGTCTCTGCCCTGTTTGCGTGGCACAGGGCAGGGGGAGCTCAGCCCACACCTGGCACTGGGGAAGGGGAATGTCTCATGCCCTGTTTGCATGGCACAGGGCAGGGGGAGCTCAGCCCACACCTGGCACTGGGGATGGGGAAAGTCCTAAAGGTCAGATATCTGTGCTTTCCACTGCCCAGGCTGGGGCAGCTCTCCCAGGCAAAGCCAGGGGAGAATTTTGCAGCTGCACCAGCAAAGTCATCAGTCCTGCAGGTTCCAGGTGCATCTGTGACCTCCTCCCTGCAGCCCCCAGTGCAGCCCATTCCCTCCAGTTGACATCATCCTCCTTGTTCTCATCTCAAACAGACTGCAGGGAAAACCTGAGCCAGCACAACTACTTGTTATGGGCACTTTGTCTCAGTGATATGAGCAAATATTCCTGCAGGGCCATCAAAGGCCCAGGCCCTGAGGAGCCTGTTCTTGGTGCTCCCTGGGGAGAACGTGGCAGGGGGGATGAAAAACCAGCAATCTCCTTCTCTGAACACTTGGAAAGGTTTAACTAATTATTTAAATCAATTATATTGCTACGATAACGTAAAATTAAAGGGGTTTTTTGCTTAAAAATAATAGAAAGTGACCTCTGATTTCCTGCTGTGTGCCCATCACTGTGAGGGATCCATTGCAGAGCTGCCCTGGGGCAGATGTTTGGGGAATTACTGAAGGAGATCCTGCACACACTGACTGTGTCTGCATCCCCTCTTCCACCTCCTCTTCACGTGTTTGGGTGTGATTTGGTGCCCAGCCCTTGATGTTTATGGTTGTGATACTCAAATACTTGGTAGAGTCACAGAATCTCTTTGGCTGGAAGGGACCTCAAAGCCCACCCAGTGCCACCCCTGCCCTGGGCAGGGACACCTCCCACCAGCCCAGGTGGCTCCAAGCCCTGTCCAGCCTGGCCTGGGACACTCCCAGGGCTGGGACACTGTGATTCTATGAACTTTATATGTCTCAGAGTCACTGATTGCATACCACACAAATGTTCTATTTTAAAAATACTGCTTATGTTATTTTTAATAAAGTGCAACATTTCTGGCATTTTTTGTCGTTGTTCTGACCTGTACAGAGCAGTGACTTTTGCCAGAAAAACCAATAGTTTTCCCATCCTGCACAACAGCAAATTTGACTGCAAAAGAATACTTGTGACATCTATTTATAGCAGGTGTAAAATCCCTGCAGGCAGCTGGTAAATCCCCTCTCTGTGCTGGAACACGAGGGGCACAGCTCTGCTTTGCCAGTGCAGGAATGGGCTCCCTTATCTGATCTGGTGATTGATGCCATTCCCAAGTAATCTCTCAGGCAAATGGTCCCTCCCCAGCTCATTTCCATAACTATTTTATCACGGTGTGAATTAGTTCTTCACACTTTGCAGAGTTATGCCTCAAACAGGAATTTGTTACTGAGTAATAGAAACATCTATCAAATAAACCCCGTCTCAGCCAGTGCTAAAGATCTCCTAATAAGCCTCATACCCTTCAAGCAATTAAAATATTGGGGTTTTTTCATCAATTCCTTCACAACGTGGAGAGGTGAGAAAGCCCAAACCATGGGGCAAGGCCCAAGCAGAAGGTTGGGATGTTTTCTAGGACACCACAGGGAGAACAGAGAGGGATTATCCAAACAAAGCACAATCCGGATGTAAATCCCAAATACCTGAAACCCTTCCCTGTCAATGCCCACGAGAGTTCCAGGGGACACCCAGCTCCTCTCACTTCTCTCTGCTGGCAAACAAGGCTGGGCCTCAGTGATGGGGTCACTCACATTCCTCTCAAGCTGCTGCCAAAACCCCTTTGTAACTTTTGAAAAAACTTGGAGAAATTTCATGCACTGTTTGCAATCACCACCTCTTGTAAACCCAGGTTTTGTTGAACTCAAACCCCCTTCCCTCACATCCTGTACTTCCCTCCTCGTGTCCTGTGCTTGTTCCTCACCCTCAGCACAAGCTGAGTTCCCACTGAGGTGCCCTCCAAGCCTTAGACTCCCACAGAATCTTGGGTTTCTCTTTAAATTTTCAATTCAAATAGAAAATATTTATGTTTGAGTATAGCCTGGCATTACCTGTAGGGCAGGTGGAGCTCAGTTTTCTGACTCTCTGGGTTTGTCTCCTGCAGATTTCTGAGCCAGGACACCACTGGATGTGCATGTGGGAAGAAGGACCCAGCAGCTTTCACCCTCTTCATCGTCTCCTTGAAGGATTTGCTTTCCTTTGGAATGGTCTGTGTGAAACTGCCAAAACAAACAGCACTCCTTAAATTCAGTTTGTTATTTCTTGAACATCAGAAGAAAACATAATACTCTTGGGTATATAATATGCAAAATATGTTGGGTTTATTATTTGAATAACTCAGACAGCTTTGCCTTTGCAGATTAGGGAGGGAAGAAATAACATTCTCTACCCAGAAATAAAGCTGGTTTGCTGAGCAACATCCACAAACACTGTGCAAGGTGTTCTCCTGTTTCTGTCCAGGGCTGCAAACAGCATGTCCCTCCATCAGCCACGTGGAGACCTGGCCCTGGGAGTGCCCAAGGCCAGGTTGGGTTCCCTTGGAGCCCCCTGGGCTGGTGGGAGGTGTCCCTGCCCATGGCAGGGGTGGGATGGGATGGGCTTTAAGGTCTCTGCCAGCCCAAACCACTCTGTGATTCCACGGCACAGTGCCCAGAGCCCCTGCCCCAGCAGTCCCAGCCACCAGGCCAGGATGGGAAATGCTCCACCCTGGGGCTCTGAGGTCGAGCCAGGTTTGTGGAAGAGGAATCCAGAAGAACCAGCAGAAGTTCAGCTAATTTAATACCCAGAGCACCCAGTTTCCCCAGTTCCACTCTGCATTTAAGGCTTCATCCACAGCTCCTGAGCAGGCAGAGCAGGAGCTCCCGGGCTGCACTCCCAGCTCCCAAGGGACCAGCTCCCAGGGGAACAGCCCCTGCTCCTTGAGGCATGCACAAGAAATGCTTACACACAAATTTAAACCCCTGAAAATCATCCCCACCACGATGAAAGCAAAAAGCAGCAGCTCTGCACAGGCTGTGGACTCTCCTCTCTCAGCCTTCACACTCAGCCAAGAACTCCCACAGAAACGTTTTTATATCTCAAGACTCCTTGAGACTAACCTGAGTACTGCACTTTCACTGCCAAATTTAATTTCTTCGTGGAGCTCTCAGCTCAGTTAAAAGCTTGCCAGTCTTTCTGCAGGCTGAGTGCTCCTCAGGCCACTGCCTGGCCTCTGCCATGCAGCACAATTAGCCACGGGAAGCCTAACGAGCCTGCACTCCATGGCCTGGGAGCTCTTCCCATTGCTCTGCACTCAGAGAGCAGCTCAATATCTGAAGCACATCTTCTCCAGGGGCTGCTGGGAGTCACCCTCCTGCAGGAACAGCACACAGGGACCCTCTGCAGGCACAGAATGCCAGAGAGGTTCAGGTTGGAAAAGCCCTCCCAGCCCCTGGAGCCCACCCTGTGCCTGATGCCCACCTTGGAAAAGCCCTCCCAGCCCATGGAGCCCACCCCTGTGCCTATTTCCCACCTTGTCCCCCAGCCCAGAGCACTGAGTGCCATGGCCAGTCCTGCCTTGGGCACCTCCTGGGCTGGGCGCTCCAAACCTCCCTGGGCAGCCCCTCCCAGTGCCTGCCCACCCCTTTCCATGCAGAAATTCCCTCTGCTGTCCCCCCTGCCCCTGCCCTGGCCCAGCCTGAGGCTGTTCCCTCTCCTCCTGTCCCTGTGCCCTGGAGCAGAGCCCAACCCTCACCTGGATCCATCAGGGATTGCAGAGCCAGAAGGTCCCCCCTGAGCCTCCTTTTCTCCAGGCTGAGCCCCCCCAGCTGGTTCCTACAGGACTCCCTCTCCAGCCCCTTCCCCAGAGAGACAATGAGGTGCTCTGGGAGAGGAAGGGGAGCTGCCCCTCAGGCAGTTTGGGTGCCAGGACATGGAGACACCTCCAGCTCTGCCAAAGCAGCAGCACCAACCCCCCCGTGCTGTGGTGCTGCAGCCACAGCCCAAACCCACCCAGGGAGAAGGCAGGGAGGAATCTCAGCCAGCACATGTGAAGGTGAGAGGGCAGAGCCTACTGGGGGATATTTATAGTTTGTCGTGAGAGAAATCATCAAAAACCCACAGTGAGGCAAAGAAACAGAGATACTGCAGTCCCCCAAGTAAATGGGGGAAACAAAATTAGAAACAAGCTGTGTTCAAAACTGTGGTCACCAGAATGCATCACCATGACAATTCTTGCTAGAAGCAACAAGGGAGGTTCCTGGCAGAGCTGAAGGAGGGCTCCTTCAGGGGTGGAGATTCAGCCAAATGCAATTTACAGCACCAAAAAAATATATCTGTAGTGGCATTTCATTGACTTTTATTCTTAAAATGTGAGAACAAGACTGAAGAGGCATCGCCTTACACTGAATTCTGTGAAAATCCTGATCCTGACAGAAAATCAGAGACATCTTTAGCGTTTTCCTCAGTGGCTGCATTACAGGCAAAGCTAAAATAAGGAGCAAAGATTTGTATCACAGATATAAAATGAAATCAAATGAGAGCTTTGTATTAAGGCTCACAGAGGTGGGCTTTAAATTATTAACATGGATCTAAAAGGGAATGTAAAATTAAAATACAGATTAAAATACCTAAGCACTGAAAAATAAGAAAATTAATTTCTTTAAGAAGTCATCAACTGGTCTAAAATATGTAGATTATGGAGCAACAAATTACAGCATAACAATCCTATCCAGGAGCTCATGATCTCACTCAAGTAAGGAGGTAAACCAAGTGTTCTCTGTTGTGCCTTGCACCAGGGGAGCTGGTGGAGCAGAGGGCAGGGGGAGGGTGGCTCAGGGCACGCTGTCCCTTGGGAATACCTGCTTGGAGCTTGGCAGTGCTCCAACCTCCATCCTCCTCCTCCTTTCCTTCCAGCTGCCACCACAGCCCAGCTGCTGGAGAAGGGCAGAGGCTGATGCATTTTTAATGATGGCTCTTTCAAAACATCCCAGTCATGAGGTTGGACATCCTGTCCCCACAGCAGCCCTCGCTGGCTTGTTGTGTGGAGATCCACAGCCAACAAAAATGGGTTGGTGTCATCTTGGGCAGCTGAGAGATGAGGGCAGAGCTCCTGGGAGAGATGAGGTCACACAAGTGTGTTCAGGTGCATCGTGAGGGGAGAAGCCTCAGCTGAAAAGAGAGAAAATAAGGTTCAAATCTACCTGGAGAGAAGGGAGGGACAAGGAGCCCCTCACTGCCCAGAGCAGCTGTGGCTGCCCCAGCCCTGGGAGTGTCCCAGGCCAGGTTGGACAGGGCTTGGAGCAGCCTGGGCTGGTGGGAGGTGTCCCTGCCCATGGCAGGGGTGGGATGGGATGGGCTTTGAGGTCCTTTGCAACCCAAACCCTCCTGGGATTCTGTGGTCATCATCAAAACAAGCCATGTAGTAATGGTTTGATGATGAATGAAATAAAACCCATGGCTGGGGGTGGGGTGGAACCGCAATCACGTCTCACACCTCCAGGGCTGCACCAGGACCTCCACTTTAGGGGTTACTATTTACTACATTTTAGGGAGTTTGGCACTGAGGATAAATTTCCTCTCCTCAGAACATCAATCTGCCCACTCTGCCCGAGCTCTCAGCAGGGTGTACGTGTGGCTGGGGCTGACCTTGAGCTGCACACAACTTTGGTAGAAAACTTCTCCTTCCAAAGAGCCCACAACTCCAGGCTGACAAATGCTTCACAACTGCCCATCAATTTCCACAAGTTGTCATCATTTTTTAGTGCTTGAGAAAAATTTCTTCCTCATCAAAATACTTGGTGTCAAATATTTCATTTTGAATGTTATTCTATGTTAAAAATAGTATATTACTTAGCAACTCAAACGAAATACGTAACATGGGGTCAAATTGGCTACTTTGTTGATTCTGGGATGAAATGACAATTTTCTATCATTTTTGGTTTAAACAAAGCTTTTTTTTATTTTTTTATTTTTTTATTTTTTTTTTTTTTTTGCTTTCCCTAGGCAATTTAGAATTGCCAAGGAATAAAATAAATATATTACTGCCAGGTAGGTCCCATATAAGTAATATATAATAGAGTTATAATAGAACACAAACTCCATTACGTCCCCAGTCCTTTGTCAGAGGCAGAACCAGCTGGTTAGAGCAGCACTTGTATATCTCAGTGATATCTAATTCACAGAGAAACCCACCAGCATGAAATCAAAGCCAGCTGTAGAAAAGCAAATACTGTCAGAAAACAGATTCTTCACATAACTGAGATAAAATGAAGACATGGGTAAAGAGACAATGTGTCTAATATTAATAATAAAATATTTTTTAATTTAATGGCAGTATAACTCCTTTACAATTTGAATTATAACATGAAAAATCATCCTGGGCTAGTGGAAGGTGTTCCTGCCTGTGGCAGGAGTTGGAACTGGATGAGCTTTAGGGTCCTTCCAGCCTGAACCACTCTATGATTCTATGATAATTCTGTGAAAATCAGATCTCTCTGTGATGGTGGCAGCACAACCAAGCAACCTTTCACCTCAGGATTTTTAAGGAAAATCCCCAAATTCAGTCTCCTGAAAAGACTCGGCTTCCCCTTCTCTTTCTTCCATTGTGGCTGGATATTGTTGTGAACCCCCCTCCAGAGCTGCTCCAGCCTCCCCATGGCTGGGCACCCGTGGGCACCAGGGCTGGGACCCAGTTCAGGTGCACTGGGAGCTCAGCCTTGAGGAGCTCTTACCAAGTGTAGAGCTTGGGTGACCATTCACAGCCACAACCTCCTCCTGTGGGTCATTCCCACACCCAACTGGTGCAGACTCGGCCACGCTCAAAGCAGTGGAGCTGCCCCTTGTTGGGAGCATCCTGGGAGTGGCATCACTGGCTCCCCCACCAGTGCTCCCAGTTGGTTGTGTGGGCTGGGCTGGGCAGGGCTGAGCTGGGCTGAGCTGGGCTGGGCTGAGCTGAGCTAGGCTGAGCTGGGCTGGGCTGGGCTGGGCTGGGCAGGGCTGGGCAGGGCTGGGCTGGGCAGGGCTGGGCAGGGCTGGGCT